>JAKCPI010030368.1:0-12944 GCA_023213315.1 Euborellia annulipes
AGAGAGAGAGAGAGTCTTTTCATTTCTTGGTAATTGATAAGAACAAAAACATGATATTCTCTTCTTTTCCTTTTAGGTATCAATTGATAAACAAAAAAATAATACTTTTCTATGATAACGTTGTGAATTTAAATCAGAAAAACTTTAAATTTTCTTTTTTTTTTTTTTTTTTTTTGAAATATTTTGTTCACACACACACACACACAGAGAGAGAAAGTAAATAAAATTGTTTCGCTTTACAAGTTTGATTCTGGAACGAATTAAACTCGTTAAGCGAGGTTCATTTTATTCACCAGGCTGCTTGCTCCCTTCTTATAAACAATAGCTGGGCATACACGGAGAGGTAGAACTGTCGGTTTTGACCGGGGCGGTCCAATCTGTCGGGTCGATCCGCCACGGTTAAAACTTTCGTTATCAATTTGGCTTAAAAAAGTGGAGAGTTTGATCTGTCGGGTTGGACCGGGGCGGACCAATCTGTCGGGTTGATCCGCCACGGTTAAAACCGTCATTATCAATTTCGTTTAAAAAAACGGAGAGTTTGATCTGTCGGGTTGGACCGGGGCGGACCAGTCTGCCGGGCCAGCTAAAACCGCCACGGTTAAAACCACCACGGTTAAAACCGTCATCACTCACAAACGTAAAGGAAAAACCCGCAGATAAACCCGGATAGTTGGCCCGCCACGGGCCAAACCGTACGTGTATGGGCAAAATCTTTGGACCGCGGCAGTTTTAACCGCTGATTTGACCAAATCCGTGGACTTTCGTCTTGACGAAAGTTTTGCCTGCCGACTAGACAGATCAAGTCAAGAATCCATTGGAATTTCCAAGAAAAATGGAAATAGAAAATTATTTAAAAAAAAAAGTAATTAATCCTTTCTTCTCCTTTAAATAAAATCTTTAATTATCTGATTCTGAAGCTGCCAAAATGCGATTTAAGGTTCCCTGAGTCCATTTAAGTAGTTTTTGGAATGATGTCTGTGTGTCTGTGTGTATGTCTGTGGTATTTTGCACACATAAACTAGATGTAAAGGTCAAGAACTGAAAAGCTTTTGGTAAACATCGGACCATTAGGGGCGCTCTAGAAAGAGGGCCAATATTTTTTTATTACATAACCTATAATTTTTTTTGTATATTCAGAAACTAGACTTTCTCCCGAGTAAAATGATATATAATATTTGTATCCTAATTTGCCATGACCTTAAATGATATTTAAAAAAAATAATAATAATAAATTTGTTTTTGTGAATGGTGATTAACTAAAATATTTTCGAACATATTAATAGCTTAATTAATTAATAGGGGGAGGGGTAACTTATATTTTCTTTAAATGGTCAAAAAAATAAATTTGTAAAAAAAATTTTGAAGTAACATGCCCTCCCCCTACCCCCTCCAAAAATCGCGACTTAAAGAGATGGTCCGGGACGGTCAAAACTGTCGCTTGTCCACTAACGAAAAGATCAGTCAGTGAGTTTGGACCGCAGTCCAATCTGTTAGATTGATGCGTGGCGGTCAAAACTGGCGCGTGCTCGCCCACTAACGAAAAGATCGGATCGTGAGGTTGGACCGCGGTCAAATCTGTTAGATTGATCCGTGGCGGCCAAAACTGGCGCGTGCTCGCCCACTAACGTAAAGATAAATCCGTGCGTTTGGACCGGCACGGTCAAAACCGACGGTTCTACCTCTCCGTGTATGCCCAGCTAATCTCTAAACATATGAGGAGTTGTTATGAATTATCAGATACAAAATTTATATGTCTAGATTAGAACACGCGACGTTTTGACCCTAATGGGGACTTGAGACCAACTCAGGGAAGAGGGATAGTGTGGGGGAAGTAACGAGTAACTGAGTATAGATAAAAAGAAATACCGCTACGTTATTTTGTTCATGTGAACCAATTAGATTGGGTGGAAGTATGACGGTCAAAAAAGTTTTTGTTTTGCAAATGACAGTCTAATGTTTATTGTATGCTTTGCTTAGTAATAGTCATTTGTCCAACATAAAATCGATGATTAGCAACGAGCCTTTGTTTAATTCCCAGGCATAATAAATTTAAATTTGATGACCTGACCTCGAATGATAATTGAATGGGCGGGCGGCGGCGATTTCCTTATTGAGAGAGAATCCTCGCAGAGGAGGGAATTCCTCCCCCCCCACTGCGAGGTTGATCCCGGGGATATAAAATCCCCCTCTACTCTCATTTCATCATCAGTTTAGTTTTTGCTCTGCTCTCAATTCCCTTTCTATCAAGATGAAGTTACTCTGCATTCTTGTCGTTGCCGGTACGTAACACGAGTATTAAAATAATCATTTTATTTTATTTAGAACTAGCCGCAAAGCCCAATTTAGAAATAAACAAAAATACTTTATATTTTTTATGTCAATGACTCTACTGGCCACAAAGGATAAGAATAGCTAATGATAAGAGGGGAGGGGCTAAAAGTTACAAGTTACTAACACGGGATATGTGATCTCGGAGAAAAATCAAACGGAATTGTGCTTTTGGAAAGGTTATTGAACAACTAAAATTGAATAAAGAGCAGAAATAAAAAAAAAAGAATATTGTTACGTCGACGTTTCGGGAACACGTCGCTCCCATCCTCAGGATAAAATAATTGTCCCAAAACAGATGGAAAGTTTTTTTTTAATGCATCCACATCGACGAGTATTAACAAAATTATGGTCGGCGTTGCGCACCTCACCTTAACAGGCTGTCTTTCTATAATAATTTTGTTAAATACCGGTACGTATTATGCACAATGTGCGTTTTGTTAATAGTCGTCGTTGTGTTTACATGATAAAAGTTTGTTGCGACAATTATTTCGTCCTGAGGATGGGAGCGAGGCATTTCCGAGACGCCGACGAAATAATATTTTTTTCCTTATTCAATCATCAGTGCAGCTCTCCGGAGCACAGCAGGCACTTATGGCGCCGACTGTACATGAACACCAAAGAGATAAATAAAATAAGTCACCTTGCAATAAATAAATAAATCTTTATAATTATTGAGAAGTGAAACTTTTAAGCAAGATTCTTATCCACAAAAAAATTAGATCTGTTGTTGTTTTTTGTTTTTTGTTCCCAGATGACGTCATTTAGGAGCTCAGGGGATGCAGCGCTTTCGGGGCATAAATCGAACTTGCTATCAATAAAAAAAAAAAAAAAAATCAGTAAAATTTTAATGCTCTTTTTTGTAATGCAAGAGACTTGGTTTAGATGTCGTTTGAGTTAGTCTGGGTGTGAGTCGGGTTTTACCAAAATGGGGTAGCTACTTTATTTGATGCCTCACGCTTCCTTTTTTTATTTAATACTCCATCTATAATAAAAAAAAGATTAAAAAAAAATGCTTTTATTTAAATTGAACTAAAAAAAAGAGAAATAATTTAATTGTTGAATATTTATGACTTAAAATAAAAGCGTGGGGCGCACATTGATAGCTTAAGGTGCGCGTCTCGAAAAGTCGTTAGAAACCTTTTACTACCGAGTTCCTCTAGGCGGCAAGAGATGGCGTTAGTGTTCCCCATAGGAAAACAAGGGACAAATTGCATTTCATTCTAGACTTTTCAGCTAATTAATTAAAGGCAAAAAATTAATTATTTTTTAACACAATGATTACTAATTTAATTATCTACAACTTATAGAGCTCCTTTTTTTAAAATATCTTTTATTTAATGCGATTAATCTAAAAAAAAATTAATTTTTTCGAAAATCAAAAAAAGGGCTTCTATAAGTTGTAGATATTTTAAATAGCTTTAATTTAAAAAAAATTTGAGGTCGATAGCTTCAAAATTGTGGCCGCTGGAAAGTCCCAAAATTAGCACCCCGAGACGCGCACCTTAAGGAATTGTATATACTTAGAACCTCCGGATCCCTTTGAAGCGCCCCACGCTTTTATATAAAAAGCATTTTTTTTTTAAATTATTTTTATTGCATCGTATTTTAATGGGAATTTTGCTTTCTATTTCTTATTTTATTATTTTAATCTTTTCCTCATGGACTCTATCCAAAAAGCTCTCTTATTTGGCATATCTAAATGAATAAAGAATTAAAAACAATTAGGCTAAATATAAACATCCATTTAGATAAAGTAATTTTCCTTTACGACTGCTAGACTCAAGAACAATCCCATCGGTACTAAATTATATATTTCAAATACCGTATGTGTAATTCCGCATGGCATTTGAAGCCGAAAAAGTATAATATTTGGGCCCTAAACGCCCCTGGGGGGTTATTCTCAAAAGAGGAAAATCTGCCCAGTAGTTTCGGAGTCAATGCGTTACAAACAGACAGACAGACAGACTTTGTCTCTTATATAATAGTACTAGTCGCAAAGCCTGCCTCCAGCGGGCTGCGCCCCCTGGACCCCCTTGCTAGCCTATTCATGGTCCTACTCATATATGGATAGAAGATAGATGTGTTCTCTAGATAAATACAATAGAGTTTTGTTATTTTGAAAATTCCGCTTGTATTCTTAAATCACTCTTTTAAAAGGTAAAATTGGGTCTTGTGCCCTTTCTTTCATATACAGTAGTCAGTCAGGCTTTTGAACATATAAAATTCCTTTAGGTTGTGGAGATATTTGTTTAAAAAACATTCCCTGCAAGGGCGGATACAAGGAGGGGTAAAGGGGGGTAATTAGCCCCCTGAGATTTGAAAAAAATACTTTTTTTCGAAAAAAAATGTATTTTTCATGTAAAATTTTAAAAATTAACACTTAAACATTTGATTTATATTTATATTCTGCCAAACAAGTACAGAATGCACCTTTAAATTACCGAAATTAAGAAAAAATAGTGTGCTGTGCGACGATCACACCAAATTACCCCCCCCCGAGAAACACCTCTGGATCCGCCCTTGATTCCCTGATATTATTAGGGCTCTGATTTATAGGCACTCAAAATCTTTAAAATAGGCAGGCAACTAAGCACTAAAAATTATTAAAATAGGCACTTAAAAAGGCATTATTTAAGAAATATTATAATATAAAAAATTTTAAAAAATTGACGTCTTATTTTTGGAAACAAAGATAAAATATTTCCCTTTTTTGCACAGTTGGCTGAATGAGGGCGGGGGGGGGGGGCGAAGCTCAAAGCTCAACTGAGGCGCCGTTTTTCGTTCGACCTTTTTTTTTGTAATGTTTCTCCGGATTTGTGATATAAAATGAATTTATTATGAAATTTCAAAAAAAAAATCCGAAATTGGCTATTTGAACTTAAAATAGGCACTAAAAAAGGCATTTATAGATGAAATAGGCACTAAAACCCAAAATAGGCATTATAGGCACTAACAAATGCCTCTTATTCTATTCAGAATTTCATGAAATGTATACATATCATATTGGCCTAAATTTTAAGCCATAAATTAAAAAAAGGCAAATAGGGCGAAATCCGAGCCCTATTTATCTTATTATTCATTCCATAATAGGCAGGCAAACAGAGAATGGACGAGGATTGCGTAAATAAATAAAATAAGGAGGGAAAGTAAATAAATATTATTAAATAAGGAATTGGGAATAGCCAACGACGCGTCGTTGCTAAAATTCATTTGATTTGCAGGTCTGATGGCGGTGACGATGGCTCAAGAGAAAAAGGAATGCAAAGTGTGCAGAGCTCAATACGATCCACTGTGCGCAGTAGAGGAAAACACAGGAGAGCTTAAACAATTTGAGAACCATTGTTTAATTGGGCATCATAATTGCGTTAATAATACAAGTAAGTAAGAAATCAAACAAAACACGACTGAGTGGGGGGGGGGGGGCATAAGACAAATATATCGCCTGCTGAGTGGCGAAATTGGAGAAAAAGCGTTTGAACGCATAGGCAGGCCTGCATTTCAACAGAACTAACCTCAAGGCCAGAATCAATAGCAAAGAATGGAAATGGCACTCAAAAGAGAAGTCGTTTTAACAACGTTTCGTTGAAAAATTGAATTTTCAGACTTTCGCCACTCAGCATTCTCAGCAGGCGATATAATGAATATAGTTCCGGGGTGACCGAGCCGGAGCTCGGTCTTTTTTTTAATAAAATTGAAAAAACTAAAAAAAGTACTTCAGTAAAGTACGAATAGTCCAGGGGCGCGAATTTGATTTGTATAGAAGAAATAGGAAAATATTTATTTGAAAGAAATATAATGAGCAACTTGCTTCTCAATGGAAACATCAATAAAAACACCAAAATAAAAAATAACAGTCCATGAAGAGCTTTGAGGAATAGCAACGTTACTGAGTGGATACTTGGAGGAAGGAGACAGTGAGTGCCTCATAAGTAGGGCTCGGATTTATAGGCACTGAAAATCTTTAAAATAGGCAGGCAACTAAGCACTAAAAATTATTAAAATAGGCACTTAAAAAGGCATTTATTGTAAAAATAGGCATTTAAAAAGGCACTTAAAAGGCATTATTTAAGAAATAATATAAAAAAATTTAAAAAATTGATGTCTTATTTTTGGTAATCTGGTGTGACTGGTCGCACAGCACACAATTTTTTCTTAATTTCGGTAATTTAAAGGCGCATTCTGTACTTGTTTGCCAGAATATAAATACAAATCTAATTTTGAAGTACTAATTTTTAAAATTTTACATTAAAAATAATTTTTTTTTTTTTTTTTCAAAATGTATTTTTTTTTTAATCTCGGGGGTGGGGGGGTATTTACCCCCTTTACCCCCTCCCCTTGAAATATTTTCTTGATAATTCAAAAAAAATTTTAAATTTAGGCTATGTATAGCTCGTAAAAAATTGAAATTGGCTATTTGAACTTAAAATAGGCACTAAAAAAGGCATTTATAGATGAAATAGGCACTAAAACCCAGAATCGGCCAAAATAGGCATTATAGGCACTAACAAATGCCTGTTATTTTATTCAGAATTTCATGAAACGTATACATATCATATTGGCCTAAATTTTAAGCCATAAATTAAAAAAAGGCAAATAGGGCGAAATCCGAGCCCTACTCATAAGACAGCTTTAATCATGAGATATACGTAAAAGAGTTGCCCAGGAAATGCGTCAGTCTGGAGACAATTAAAAATTATTATTTTCAATAAAATTAATTAATAATTAGTATTTTAATAATAGAATTTAAATAATAAGTATTTTTTTACTAATTGGCCTTGTTGACATTGTTAAATTAAATACATTCTAAGTAATTATTGATATAAAAAATTAAATTTACAAAATTGCGCATTAATTAAAATTTAATATTCGTGGTTTTTTTTTTTTTTTTTTTAAACATTCACACTTTTTTCACACTCACATTCACACACACATTCACACTGTCTTTTCGGCAACTCAGGCCATATAAGACATTTACGATAACCGTTATGAATATATATTTTTAGGGTCCAGGCATTCTTATTTAAGCCATTTGGTATCCAATTGGCTTAAGTTAAAAAAGGGGTTTTTTTTTTTTCAAATTTTTCCCTTTTCAGCGCCCCAATAAAAAAAAAAAAGCCGAACCCTCCCCGCACATTAGTGGTCAAAGTGGCAACACTGAAACCACAAAAACTTACAAATTGTATTAGGATTTTAGGGATGTTTTATCAGTGATGTTAGTCTTAAGTTTTAGAATTAGTATCCCTCCCCTGATCACTGTAAGCCCCCAAATTTTTATTTATTTTATTGTAAAATTTTCAAAATAAATACATTTCAATCAATCAATCAAAATTGGCTTAAATAAAATTATCGGAATGCCTGGGGTCCGAACCCGCGACGTTTGGTATACGAGGTTAGCATGCTACGCCAAGCCCCGAGGGCTTCGTGGAGAGTTAAATGTGTGGGTCGAGGGTAAAGAAAGGGAGAGTTTGACCAGGAAGCAAGCCCACTAGGCTTTGAACATTATAAAACCTTTAAAACGAAAATTGGAAAAAACTAAAAAGATACACCAGTAGAGTACTAGTATTCGAGGTTTTCCGAAGACGAGACCTAGCGCAATTTGATTTCTATCCCGGAACTAAGAACGATTTAAAACTTGATAAAAAAGATTAAAGGGAATTTCAAGAAAATTAGAAAATACTAAAAAAAGCACACCAGTAGAGTACTAGTACTCGAGGGTTCCCGCAAACGAGACCTAGCGCAATTTGTTTTCTATCCCGGAAATAGCAAATATTTAAAATTTGAAAGAAATCTTTAAAAGGAATTTCGAGAAAATTAGAAAAAAACTAAAAAAAGTACACCAGTAAAATACTAGTACCCGAATTTTCCCAAACATATTTAAAATTTGAAAAAAATCGTTAGAGCCGTTTTCGAGAACTGATATGCTTACATATAAACAAACAAACAAACAAATAAACGTACATTGCTCGTTTAATAGTATAAGATAAGATATACGGGGTGTGAACTCAGATCTCAGGCATCTCGATTAAAATCAAATGGTATAAACAAATAGATGGATGAAAAGAGAGATGAGGAACAGAAAATAAAAAAAGCCCACTTGGCTGATGATGTTTCGATCGTGGTTAGACAACTTTTTTCTCATTCACACTCACATTCACACAGTCTTTTCGGCAACTTAGGCCATTTAAGACTTTGACGATAACCGTTGTAGAGAATATATCTATTGTGGGGTCAGGCATTTCTATTTAAGTCATCTGGTATCCAAATGGCTTAAATAAAATCATCGGACTGCCTGGGGTCCGAACCCGCGACGTTTGGTATAGGAGGTAGGCGCGCTACCTACTACGCCAAACCCGGGGGCTTGTGGTTAAACAACACTCTGCTTAGCTTAACTGGAGAGCAATTGTCAATTACTATGATTACAGAAATTAAATACTTTTAAATTTATCCTTTAGTTATTTATTTAATTTCTATATATTCTTGTTATAAATTAAAACTTGAAAACAGCCGCAGTGGCACCGTCTCTACTGTTGGCCGGTAGGTATATATTGAAATAAAATTAAAAAAAAACTTTTTTTCAATAGTTGAGGCTGACTGCTTTGCAAAGATCAGTTTCGATTTTTAATCATCGTCAGAGCCTATAATAAAATATAATTTTCAAGTTTTAATTTGAAGAAACCTCCGTCCCAGAATCTTGATTAATTACTTGTTATAAATATTTGAGTTTTGCCCATAAGCTCTGAAGATAGTCTTATTAGAGATAGAAACGTCAGTTTGCGCAGCGCAACGCACATCAAGTTGGCTGCGGCGGACCATTTCGCTCTTCATTTTTACTTTCTCTTTCCATATACATGAAATAGACCAGTGGTTGCCAACCTTTTTTGGCCCATCGCCCCTTTCTGGAGGTTGTCTATCACCTATCGCCCCCCCCCCTTTCATTTTCATTGCATGATTTAAAATTTTTAACAAAAAAAGTACTTTATTTCAAAGTGAATCACTCAAGTTCCTCAGATAACGTTTTCTTTTCAAAGTGAAAAAATACAACACCTGACTGAAACGTTGAAATTTTCAAATATGAGTAGGATGGAAGCCAGGAAAAAAATCAGACAAAAATTTAATCAATCTCTATCTAATTTTTAATTTCGATTGCCGACGTTTCGGACGAAAATCGCATTTAAAAATCTAATAATCATTTTATTTTTATGAAGAAAATAACAAAAATGGATCTTTTTTCGGTCAATCTTTATTTAATGAAAACAAAAATGACAAAAATTATTAATCAATTCTAGATTGGGACGTTTCTAATTCTAGATTGGAATTATCTTCAGACTATTTTGTTTTTAAGTCAATATTTTTTCCTCTTCTTTCCTGGCCATCCTGTAAATAGGGAGATTTTTCTCTTTGGTTTATTCTTTTAAATTTTAGTTAACTCTAATAATTTTTCTCTTTTTGAATACTCATCGCCCCCCGCTTATTTATCGCCCCCTTGATATCCCAAATCGCCCACTTGGGAACCACTGAAATAGACCTATATAGATAGAGAAAGTATTGGATTCATGTCGAGATTTTGATGGATACACGTAACGTTTTGAGGTCCCCTGAGTCCAAAAAAGTGCTTTTCGCGACATGGTCTGTCTGTGAACAGAAAAATGTATATTCTCGTTTTGGTTCTTGAAATTGTTTTAGACACACTTTATTCTTTTACTTCATAGGAGAAATAGTTGCTATAAATATGTATTTTTCTGTTTATAAATTTTACATCTTAAATTCTAATCTAATGCCGGGAATAGACATAAAAGATCTCACGTGACAAGCATAGAAACCGTAGAAAAAGATAAAAGAAGGTTGAGTAGTGGGCTCAGTCACACCAAATTTTTATATTTGATTTTATTTATTACTAGTCGCAAAGCCAGGGAGGGGACTGGGCCTCGGCGGACAAGTTTATTGATATTTCTTGTTAAGACAACTTGTAGTTGTTGTTTGTAGATGGACGAAAGGGTGATCAAAGACCATCGGTCCAAATACTTTTTGATAATACGCACAAGTATTTGTTTTTGCCCTACGGTCCTTATAATTAAATTGACAACTTGTAGTTTTTGTGTTCCCATATTGGAGAAATTTGATTACAATTAATTTTCCAAAATATTTATGAGATTCAAATTATCACTACGTTTCCTATTCAAAACGAAGCGTAACTTTTCCTCCTAACCTTCTATAAAGCCCGAATTCGGCCGTGTCTTGAATATGGCTCTGCATGCGACCTAGTCACTGGTCTTCGGACCTTATGCACCCATTCCGAATAAAAGAAAAAAAAACGTTACTCCCAGGTCCATGTACTATATCTGTACTTAATTTCAAATAGATTCATTGAAAATTGTGGAATTCTACAGAACATACTCTACATACTCTATATACATTTTTCCCATTTGTATAGATTAAGTAGGCAGGCGAGAAATACATTTATTTCAATGTTAATATGACGCAAAGACTGCAGAGTCTAGAGGCATCCAGGAATACAGAGAGGAAGCCTGCGACAGGCCTTTAGCCATTCATTATGCAGTACGTGGTAGCAATTTATATCATTTCAATAAAATTAACTGAATATCTAATTGAGAGTCTCTCCTTTTGAAATTTATTTTTAATTATGGCGGATGTTTTAATTTAAATAGAATTTAAAATGAAAATGGAAATTGGTAGCCATTGGAATAGTGGCTTTTTTGGATACAACGTGTATATCCCTCGAAATCGAATTTTTGACATGAATCCAATAGTTTATATATATCGCAACGTTTTTGAAGAGTTCAAGAACGGGGAGGACGAATCAGGGGAGAGTATCTGCTCGCAAAATAAAAAAAATCAAAAATATAAAAAAAAAATAAATTGAATAAATAGAGGAAGGTTGATGTCTTCGGTTGAAATTGATTGGCGTTTCGTCGCAAATGACCGACCTTCGGGCATTTTATATTATACTATGATGATTTTTATTTTAAAGAAAGGTTAACACTTAATAAAATTTCCCAAATTACGTCATTCAATGCTCCAGCTAATGATTAAAATGACCTTTGCATGATTTAGTTGACATCAAGCAAGCATTGTTGCGTGTCATAGAGGACTAATAACTCAAATGTTACAAATAACAAACCCCAATAGTGCTAGGGCGCACTCTTTTTGTGACGTCACTCTATTAATTTCTTTTTTTTTTCTTAAAATTTTAGAGCTGGAATTCCAAAAGAAGGGATCATGTGACAAGAAAGGCCCAAATCCTTACTGATTACTTCTTGACAACGCACAAGGAGAGATGATAATAATAAATTTAAAAAAAAATCAAACCTTTTTTATATTTCCTCAAATAAATCCTTTATATGGAATAAATTAATTTTTGTTTTATTTTTTAACCTTTCCTTTAATCCCCTTTAAACTAATAACCTTGAACCTGCTTTAGATATTGCACTGAATTTATTTTTTTTTTTTATGTTCAAATTTTAATCTTTAACCTTGCGTGAATAAAGTTTGTTGCTCCAGAGCGCAATTTTATAGTTGAAGCAGCCGATTCAGACTCTAGGCCCTTAGAGATTATAGTCCAATAATAATATGTGTGTGTGTGTGTGAACACGATTGCTTAAAAACGCAAGCAGCCAGATCGACTCCTTACACTAAAATTGTAGATTTCTATCAACTTTTGGGGTAAATTCGTCACCTGGAGCTGTAGGCAACTTTCCAGGATGACAGGGGGGCGCTCTAGGCGGGCTGCGCAGCTAGCTATTCAAATACAAATGGAATTTTCGGAAAAAAAATGTTGTGGTTTTATTTTTAAATTATAGAAGAAATTTCTTCCATGTTTTGCTGTTTTTTTTTTTTTTTTTTTTTTTTATATCTAAAACTTTCAAAAAAATTTTTTATTCTCTTTATTCTTTTGACAGCGATCAACTGGAAATAATTAAACGAAGGAATTTGAAGAATTTTACTTTCCCGCACAATTGTACCGTTTCTGTTTTATCGATGACAAAAAATATTTTGAAAAGATCCAAGTTTTGGGCGAAAAATCAACTTGTTTGATAGGAGATTTATATACAATATTCTTGATGAATTTCTCCATTTTTCGTTATTTATATGAAGTTATGGGAATAATTAAAATAATAACGAATTTTTAAATTAAAAATTATTTAATATCTCGACAATCGATTTCGGCACTATGTACCATCATCAATCAGGTCGGCGTTAGTTTGGTGTGTTGAATAGAGTGTACATTATTTGTTTTGTGTTTACATTATTTCTTGTGTGTTGACATAATATGTTGTTTGTTCGGTCTGTTTGTTTTTGTTATGTCCATGGGCGTAGCCAGGGGGAGGCAGGGAGGGGCCATTGCCCCCCCTGGCTTATCCTAAAAATTAAAAAAACAAACAAACAAATATATTTTTCTCATAGGGAATTTTTTTAACGCCACAATCCATTACATTAATTTAATTTTTTTTATCTAAATAAATAATTAATAATCTATGTATATATTAATTGCAACCTCCCCTCCTCTCGCCCTAACGAGGCGTTGCCCCCCCCTAAACAAGATGTCTGGCTACGCCCATGGTTATGTCTGTCTTGGAATGATGTCTGTGTTATTA
>JAKCPI010030369.1:0-15926 GCA_023213315.1 Euborellia annulipes
CTTTATGCACGAAAGAATTTAGGGATCCCGAAGTATCAAATAAATAAATTTTGAAACTTTTCGAGTTGTTATAACAATGAATTAATTCACAGTAAATTTTTAATTGGAATCTTGGGGTAATACCATCCCTCAACATTAAAGATGTTAATTACAAAGTATAAAAGTCAAAAAAAAAAAAAAAAAATAAATAAAAAGTCATTTTATTTATTTTGGAAAAAGAAAAAAAAATTGTGTCTTAGCTAAATTTTTGATAGACTTTATAATTTATTTTCATTAAGCGAAAGATATTCTGAGGGCCTGAGGGCTTAATAAGATTTTATTGCAAAACAAAATAATATTAAATTCTTTATCAGAGAGGTTTTCACTCTCTTCATATTTATAAACAAATTAATTAAATTATATTATTAAAGAAAGAAAATTATGAAATAAAATTAATTTTAATCATTTATGCTAAAATGTCAAAAGGAAATTTTCATTGTTCCATAAAGGTATTTTAATTTTCTAGCTAAATATTTATTTGATTTAAAATTTTCATATTTAATATTGTAATAGAAAGTAATAATTTTTTTAATGACGTAGCTATTAAAAAAAAATTATGAAAATTAATTTTTTGTAATCAAACAAATAAAGAAAAACTGTTATAATAATTTTAATTTTTTTTTTTTTTTAATTTAAAAATGAATTTATTATTTTTATTAATCATATATTAATTTTAAAAAAATTCAAAGTAAGTTTAGATGAATTGTAATTAAAAAATCGTCAAAATAGTTGATCATTCTGCCGATAGGTGGCTGGACAGGTTATTTTACGGCATTATCTGATCACTTATAAGCTTATATTTATATATTTTTATGCTGTTGTAAATGATATAATATAATAATATTTATAAACTATTCATTATTAAAAGATCAACGAAAATTTAACAAATACATGAGATTAAATATAACCCTACCATGTCATCTGTTGGCAAGGGCGGATAGAGGGGGGGGGTTAAAGGGGGTAATTACCCCCCCCTCGAGATTCGAAAAAATACCTTTTTTTCGCAAAAAAAATTTATTTTTTAATGTAAAATTTTTAAAATTAATACTTAAAAATTTGATGTGTATTTATATTCTGGCAAACAAGTATAGAATGCGCTTTTAAATTACCGAAATTAAAAAAAAATAGTGTGCTGTGCGACGAGTCACACCAGATTCCCCCCCCCCCGAGAAACACCTCTCCGCCCTTGTCTGTTGGTAAATTTTTGTAATATTTTCGTAAACTGGGCTTTTTGGCTAAATTTATAAGACCACTAACGCCATCTTATCGGCAAAAACATGCTAACACATTTGCCTCCTTAACCGCTAAACTGTTAAACTGTTAAATATGATAAAAAGTATTCTAGAAGAATTCGTAGTAATTTGTCCAAACATCTTTTATTGTTTTCAAAATTTATCTAAAATTAATTATTTGAAAATTGTCTTTTTGCAGCTGGAAAAGGGAGGGGATTTTAATATATAATCCAATTGAAATGATATATAATTCAAAATAGCTGATTTCTCTTTATCACCGTTGCTAAATGTCATGGAATGGAATTTATTAATAAATTGAATACTAAAATATTTATGCTGATAAATACTTTAATATTGAAAATTTTTGGCGCATTTTTTCGTTATTAATCAACAGAGAAATGCCTTTTTCAATTCTCTGTTTGTATCTGATAATAATAATGTGGATGTATATTTTCAATTAGCTTATATCTAATTGTAAATCATAACTTTGTTTTTTACTTGATAAATAAAATCTAACATTCCTGAATATAACAATGCACTATTCATATAATTTTTTATTTTTTTTTATTTTGAGAGAAGCCCTTGGTCTTTTTCTTTAATGTAGGACTTAACTTAACAAAAATAGTCAAGCCCGGGGTAATTTTGTAATTAGGTTTATCTTTGCCTAATTAATTAAAACATCATGTCCTCTTTTTTATTATGAATACATTCATCAAAACGAATTTATATTATTTGATTTATGAATATGGTTACTATACTAGATTATTTTTTCAGTTACTCATGTAATTTTAATTAGGAGATAAATGAATTATTAAAAAAAAAGAATTAATAAGTTAATTATATTTTGTGTTTTTAATTTATTACCATAAGTGACATTATAATATATGAAATAAATTTAGAATCCGAATTTTTATAAATCGAAAAGATAAAAAAAAAAAAAAAAGTAAAAAATAATAATTTAAATAAACAAGCTGGCTGGCTAGTGTTTAATTTTAATGGAAACGCCTGGATTTAGGCAATCACGCGCGCCTCTTTTTCCAGATTATAGGGGCCGGAAATTCCATAACAAGAATAATTTTATACACTACTTTCACTATATGAGATAAGATTGCGGCCTATAAATATAAATGTTTTCAATATAAGAATAGTTTTTCAATATAAAGAAATAAATAAGTATTTAGCGATATGTTAAGGGTCCTATTAAATGATCGTTGAGTTAATGTTCTTGTCGACTGTTTTAGGTCATTAAAAACCCATAAATTGTATGCATTGGACATAATTGGCGAAGGGTGGGATGAATAAACGAACGAATGAACGAACGAATCGAGACTTGAATCTTGTATAAATTCAAATTGCGAACGAGCACTCACACACACACACACACACACAGACACAGACATATAGTCAAATACACACACCGACGTGACAAATTCCAATATGGAGAAGGCCCTCCGGGGAGGCTGCAAATGGACCTTTGATTCGATTATTTCGTCAATGGGGCGACTCGTCCTGCCTGTCCCTTTTAGGTGGGGACTTTACAGTCACAGTTCAGTGGATATGGGGCTTAATGCTCCCCAAAAAGACCCTCGTGACCCCAATAGCCTAACACTCCCACTTCATTCCTATAGACCCCACACTATACCAACCTTAAAATCCCTTGAAATTGAATTGAATTTCACTTTTTATATTTTTTTACTTCATTATCTAGAGAGTGTTTTTTTACCAAAATGCAGATAATCATACTTTTTTTTTAGTAATTTTAATAATCGGTCAAAAAACATTATCAATTTTTTTTAACCAGTTCCAATTATTATTACTTTTTTATATATGATACAGAAAACGCCTCTCACTTTTTAATTACTTAGTCTACAAAGGGGAGTAGTAGTGAAGCTTTTACGCATGTTTTTGCCGATAAGATGGAGTTATGTGTCTTAAAAAGTAAGCAAAAAGAAAAAAAAACACCTATTACGAAAATTTGCCAAGAGATGTCAGAATGGTAGCTAATAATTTAATGCATTTGGTTGATTTTCAATGATCTTCTAACAATGAATACTTTATAAATGTTATTATATATTATGTATCTTTTATAAAAGCATAAAAATATGTAAATATAGGCCAGATATAAGCTAAAAGAAGAACTGATAGAACCGGATATAAGACTAGCCTGCCATCTTTTGCAAGAGTGCTGAACTATTTGACAGTTAATTTTTATATATATCATCTAAGCTTACTTTAAATTTTTTTTAATTAATATGTGATTAATAATAATAATAAATTATTTTAAAATTAAAAAAAAAAATTAAAATTATTGGGACAGATTGTTTCTGTATTTGATTCATAACAAAAAAATTAATATGCATAATTTTTTAATAAGTCATTAAGAACATTATAACTTTCTGTCCCAATAATTCCTTATGAATTTAATCCGTTTAAAAAAAATCTGGTGTGACTGGCGCAGCACACAACTTTCTCTTACCTTCGGTAATCGAAAGTTGTGTACTGTGCTTGTCACACCAGATTTTTTGTGTCGACATATATTTAGTTCCCGACAGTACGGAACATTTGAATTCAGATGTAAAATTTATAAGTATGGCAAAATATTTATATTTTGTTACCATGGCAACCATTTCTCCTATCTTCCCTATGAAATACAAGAGTAAAGTGGTCTTCAGAAGATTTCAATCGCAAAATGAGAATATACATTTTAAAGAGCATCTAAAAAATAATTGATTTTTTGAATTTTAAAAAAAATCGTTGGAGCAAATTTTGAGAAAATCGAAAAAAACTGAAAAAGTACATCAGTAAAGTACTAGTAATCTTTGGCCGATTTTGATTAAAAGCTTATTTTTCCGGTCCCGGGGGGTGTTTAAGTTAAATATAGAATTTCATCCTCGTAGCTCAATTCCTTCATGCTTAAAATTGAACACAGACACACCCACCCACCCACCCACCCACCCACCCACACACACACACACACACAGACAGACCATGTCGCGAAAACCACTTTTTTGGATTCAGGGGACCTCAAAACGTGAAGATCCATCAAAATCTCGACATCGAATTTTTGACATGAATCCAATACTTTTCTCTCTATATATATATTACATATATACATAGGTAAGAGAAAGTAAAAAAAACCGCAATGATAAATTCCTTATAATAGCCTAGTTTTTTTTAAGTGGGGGACGATATTAAGTCCCACCCATGCTTTTTGTACTTGTGATTATTTCATTGTCTTTAAAAAAATATTATATATTTTTTAATGGAAACTTTCATGGTTCAAACCTAGAAAATTTCCATTAAAGATTTTTCTTTTTAAAAACAATGAAATAATCAAAAATAGAAAACACATGGGTGGGACTTAATATTGTCCCTCACTGTACGTTTAGACGGCCACTCCTACTCCCCCTTAATTATATATTAAGTAGCAAAGATTATTTGTTATCTCTTGATGCCAGAATATAAA
The DNA here is from genome assembly GCA_023213315.1 of Euborellia annulipes. NCBI lineage: Eukaryota > Metazoa > Arthropoda > Insecta > Dermaptera > Anisolabididae > Euborellia > Euborellia annulipes. The sequence goes on from JAKCPI010030369.1 coordinate 4,738, forward strand.
TACAAATCAAATTTTTAAGTATTAATTTTTAAAATTTTACATTCAAAATAAATTTTTTTTTTTTTAATATTTTTTTTAAATCTGGGGGGGGGGGATAATTACCCCCTTTACCCCCTTGTATCCGCCCTTGATACATACATTTTTCCCATTTCATTTTTATATATATAGATAGCCTATATAGTTAAGAGAAAGTAAAAATGAGTCACTTGCATGAATCGAACTCATAGAGCATTCTGTAGAACGTGAGTTCAACTCCCGCGAGTGCCTCATTTTTTTTTTTTCTATTTATGAGTTTAAGTTAAAGAGAAGCTATTTTCTAATTTTCCCCATCCGATTGAGAATAATTTACTGGTTGAAATAAATACTAAATAAAGTGTAAAAGTATATAAATTTCTAGAAGCATGGAAATTTAAACCGGATTAAATTATAAAACGTAAAGAATCTTGTTTATTTTCCCTTTTCTCTCTGTGTCTTTTTGTAACAACAAAATTGTGTATTATATCCAATGAAAGAGAGAGAGAGATCTTTCTTCTTCTTCTTCTGTTTGTCATCTCTCCATGTCAAAAGCCATCTTGTGTAATTGATTCTTCGTTGCCCCTCTCTCTCTCTCTCTCTCTTTCGTCACTCAAGGAAATCTTATCACGTTTACTTCCTCTCTTCTTCCTTTTATAAAGTGAATGAACTTTTTTTTTTCTCCCTATCATACTCATACTGTATATTAAAATTTCATTCTATTGAACATTTTCAATATCTTTTTTTACTTTCTTACCTATGTATATATGTAATATATATATAGAGAGAAAGTATTGGTTTCATGTCAAAAATTCGATGTCGAGATTTTGATGGATATATACGTTTTGAGGTCCCCTGAATCCAAAAAAGTGATTTTCGCGACATGGTCTGTCTGTGTGTGTGTCTGTGTGTGTGTGTCTGTGTGTGTGTGTGTGTGTTCAATTTTAAGCATGAAGGAATTGAGCTAGGAGGTTGAAATTTTATATTTAAGTTAAACACCCCCGGGACCGGAAAAATAAGCTTTTAATCAAAATCGGCCAAAAAGTACTAGTACTTTACTGATGTACTTTTTCAGTTTTTTTCGATTTTCTCAAAATTCGCTCTAACGATTTTGATTAAAATTCAAAAATCAATTATTTTTTAGATGCTCTTTCAAATGTATATTCTCGTTTTGCTCTCAAAATTGTTTGAAGCACACTTTACTCTTGTGCTTCATAGAGAAGATAGGAGAAATGGTTGCCATGGTAACAAAATATAAATATTTTCCCATGTTTATAAATTTGACATCTTTAATTCTAATATATTGGCGGAAACTAAATATATGTCGACACAAAAAATCTGGTGTGACAAGCACAGAACACAACTTTCGATTACCGAAGGTAAGAGAAAGTTGTGTGCTGTGCGCCAGTCACACCAGATTTTTTTTTTTTTATCTTTCACTAGCCGCAATGGTTAGTTTATTACCAATTTAGGATACATAATTTTTACTTTCTCTTACCTCTATATATGTTAAAATATAGAGAGAGAAAGTATTTGATGGATATACACGTTTTGAGGTCCCCTGAATCCAAAAAAAAAAATGGTTTTCGCGACATGGCCTGTCTGTCTGTGTGTCTGTGAACAAAATATCTCAAGAATGAAAAGAGCTAGAAGGTTTATTTTTTTTCTTTATTTTTCTGGCCGTTAGCCTCCGCCATTCAGCCATCCAAAGTTTTACAAAATATACATTATAAAAGAGCTAGAAGGTTGAAATGATGTGGTTTTTCAGTTTTTTTTTTTTTTTCAAATTTCTCAAAAATCGCTCTAACAATTTTGATTAAAATTCAAAAATCAACTATTTTTAAGATTCTCACCAACCAGAGGGTATATCTGGTATATCACAAAGCGTACTTCTTTCAATCAAATACTTTCTGCGATTATTACTTGATCTTCTCCAAAAGATTGAGGAAAAAAAAAATACATCGCGTTCCTTTGGGGTCCCTCTCAAAAAGGGATCAGAGGAAACGATTACGCGATTCCATTCGCGTCTCTCTGTCTCTGATGCTGACTGTGACTCTCGTTAAGAGCGGAGGAGTCCACGTCTTGATATTATCACGATTGTTTTTGTGAGAGATTTATCTTTTAAGTTCTTTGATTTTATAAATAAATCTGTTTTTATTTAGGGTTTTAAATAAGAGCTGAACAAATGGAGAATTATAAAAAAAAAAATACTATATGTCTGAAAATACGTAGAATAATTGAAAATTGTGAATTTGTATACAATACATACATGCATTTTTCCCATTTCATTTAGATAGTTGGACGATGTTATGCTTGAAGGAACCAAGCGCCATTATGATCGAAATTGAGATAAGACCGCCATCTTGTAGGAAAAAAGAAGATCTACCTCTTTATTTAAATCACATCATTATTACTCTGTGCACTTTTTTGTATGAAACAAGAAGAAAAAGTCATTGGCATTGATTTTGTTTACAATTGTGCAAATGAAATGCTCCTATAACATCGTTTACTTAGATTATGGGATCCTGAGATTTAAGGGGTACTAAGAGAGATTGTTTGCCCCCGAGTTTGGCGTAGTAGGTAGCGCGCCTACCTCCTATACCAAACGTCGCGGGTTCGGACCCAGGCAGTCCGATGATTTTATTTAAGCCATTTGGATACCAGATGGCTTAAGTAGAAATGCCTGAACCCCCAATATATATATTACTTCAACGGTTATCGTCTAAAGTCTTAAATGGCCTGAGTTGCCGAAAAGACTGTGTGAATGTGTGTGTGAATGTGAGTGTGAATGAGAAAAAAGTGTGAATTTTTTTTTTTTTTTTTAAACATTCACACTTTTTTCTCATTCACACTCACACTCACACACTCATTCACACAGTCTTTTCGGCAACTCAGGCCATTTAAGACTTTAAACGATATCCGTTATTGATTAATTTATATATATATGGGGTCCAGGCATTCTTATTTAAGCCATTTGGTATCCAATTGGCTTAAATAAAATCATCGGACTGCCTGGGGTCCGAACCCGCGACGTTTGGTATAGGAGGTTAGCACGCTAACCTCTACGCCATGCCCCGAGGGCAGTGTGAATGTTGTTTTTTTTTATAAAAAAAGAGAGATTGTTGCCGGAAATAAATAGAGATAGGAGGATCTAAATGGCTTTTTTAAATAACGAAAAAAAGTCAAAACATTCTGCAGAAATCTGAATTTATTAAGATATAGAAATACCAGATCAGTGGTCAACATTCTATATTAGCTAGGTTCAATATGTGGCCGGATATATAAAATGCCAAGCTTCTTTATGATATTTGAAGCCACAGCGACATTTCGGTCGACTATCTTCATGACTAGGGTTCAGTCAACAGAAAACCCTCTTATGTTTTTTGAAAGACATTTCATAAAATGTATAACGAATATCACTTTCAGCGTCCAGCCATATTGACTTTGGACGCTGAGTGAGATCTACAGCACCTGATGGATCGTTATTAATTTTATGAAATGTCTATCAAAAAACATAAGAGGGTTCTGTTGACCGAAGCCTGGCCATGAAGATAGTCTGCCTGTTGACCCATTTTTTTTTTTTGCTGTTTATATTCATATATCTTCATTATAATTACGTCACTCTCCTTTGTAAAAATCTGACATTTACTACAAAAAAAAATCTGGTGTGACTGGCGCACAGCACACAACTTTCTCTTACCTTCGGTAATCGAAAGTTGTGTTCTGTGCTTGTCACACCAGATTTTTTGTGTCGAAATATATTTAGTTTCCGCCAATATATTAGAATTTAAGATGTCAAATTTATAAACATGGGAAAATATTTATATTTTGTTACCATGGCAACCATTTCTCCTATCTTTCCTATGAAGCACAAGAGTAAAGTGTGCTTCAAACAATTTCGAGGGCAAAACGAGAATATACATTTGAAAGAGCATCTAAAAAATAATTGATTTTTGAATTTTAATCAAAATCGTTAGAGCGAATTTTGAGAAAATCGAAAAAAACTGAAAAAGTACATCACTAAAGTACTAGTACTCTTTGGCCGATTTTGATTAAAAGCTTATTTTTCCGGTCCCGGGAGGTGTTTAACTTAAATATAAAATTTCAACCTCCTAGCTCAATTCCTTCATGCTTAAAATTGAACACACACACACACACACACACACACACACCCACACACACACACCCACACACACACACACACACCCACCCACACACACACACACAGACAGACCATGTCGCGAAAACCACTTTTTTGGATTCAGGGGACCTCAAAACGTGAAGATCCATCAAAATCTCGACATCGAATTTTTGACATGAAACCAATACTTTCTCTCTATATATATATTACACTAGTCGCAAAGCCCGCCTTCGGCGGGCTTTCCGCCTAGCCAGGGGGCTGCGCCCCTGGACCCCTTGCGCCGAGCAAGTTTATTCCCGATTTGGGATATTTCTTGTTGCAATGCAAGTGTTAAGATGTTAAGGAAGTATCTTATATTCAAGCGACACATGAAACCACTTTGACCGATTGGGAACAGCACAAAAGGGTCTGTTTATGATTGTTTAAAGGGTCAGTCACCTGCGTCCTCTCTTCGCTTTTCAACTGCTGCGTAGCCCCCACCCCCAGCCCATAGTCAGGTAGGAAGCTGGTTCACACAGCATAAGGGACGCTCTCTAATTTCTAGCCAACTTGTTGATTTTGTGTTCCCATATTGAAGAAATTTGATTATAATTAATTTTCCAAAATATTTAAGAGATTCAAATTATTACTACGTTACTCCCTGGTCCATGTACTATATGTGTACTTAATTTCAAATGGATTCATTGAAAATTGTGGATTTCTATACAACATATACATACATATTTACATACATACATACATTTTTCCCATTTCATTTTTATATATATAGATATATACATAGATAAGAGAAAGTAAAAAAAGGGGAGATCAAATAATTTTTGAAAATACGCTTTTCACGCTTTTCCTTATTCTTTTTCATATAATAAAAAAGATTTTGAGATGAGACATATTGCCTCTGGGAGATTGAACTCAAAAAGATATTATACGGATTTAAAAGAATTTCTTTGAAATGAAAAAAAAAAAAAAAATGAGAGATTATTGAGATCGAGAATAAAGTCAAGATAAATTTGATTATATTAATAAGATTTTGGTGTTTTGATTTTATTTTTTTCAGAGACTCAGCAACGATCACATCTGTTACTTTCTGTATCAAATTCTCCGTGGACTTAAATATATCCATTCAGCGAATGTTCTGCACAGAGATCTCAAGCCTAGCAATCTTTTATTAAATACAACGTGTGACTTGAAAGTGAGTATCCAGCCATGTGCTTCTTCACTTTGCTTTAATTTTTTTTTGCTCCGATACTTCCTGCTCTTTTTTTTGGCAATTCCTAATTCTTATTTCAATGTCCATGTTCATAAAGGCGCCTAACTGCAAACTTGACAAGCATGCACGTGCAATCTTTTTGTACAAGCAAACTGTAGGAAAATTTTGCGCTTTTTTTTTTAAATTTGAAAATTGGAAGTACTTTGTTGTGATGAACTGAGGTGTTGATAGTTGGAGAGTAAAAAACAGTTGTTTGGGTTTATTTTTGGCTTGGCGACTGAGCATTCAGTTTCGATTGTTTAAATGTCCATCATCTTCACGTCTGGAAATCACAATAAATAGTATATATGAGTTAACTTTTTTATACATACAGACATTCTACGTTTTTTTATATATCTAAAATACAATCTTTCATCTTGGTTTTACTTAAAAATATTTTTAATTTGTATAATTTTGTTTTATGATTAACATATTTATGATAATATAATAAAGAATAAATATTTTGCATACAATCAAATGTTTTATTACCTAAAAACAAACCGAAATCTTTTTTGAAAGCGGGAGAATATTTCCTCTTAATTGTAGATGTCAAGAATTTGAAATAATTAAAACAATGATATTAAGCCCAAGGCTACCTGAAGTTTTATGCTGTAAGCAAAATTGTTCTGTTTTAATTATTTGTATATATATTTATTTTAAACAAATAGACTTTTTTATATATAAAAATTTGTTTGAAGATGATCTCAATGCCGTTAAAAGTTAGGTTAGGTGTGAATCTCATATATATATTGAATATTTGTCATTTAAACCATCGAAACTGAATGCTGGCGCAGTCGCCAAGCCAAAAATAAACCCATTACAAAAACTACTGTTTTTTATTCTCTATCAACACCTCAGTTCATTACAACAAAGTACTTCCAGTTTTCAAATTAAATCATAATTGCTTGTGCAAATCCAATTAAAATAATTCATTTAAATATTAATATTTATTGTGTCTCTTTTGAAAGCAAGTGAATATTTCGTGTTATCTCCGAATAAATAACCATCCGAGTTTGATATTTTTTGGTTAATATTCGGCATAAGCTGTTTCTTGCACAAGCATGCTTGTGCCGAAGGGAATTTGTGCATGCTTGTACAAAAAGATTATACATACAAGTTTGCAGTTACGTGTGTAGTCACCTTACGCTCTAATTTTGTCGATTTACTGCTTTAAGTCTTCATCCAAGTAGGAGGGATTGGGTTTCAAAAAATAAGTAAATGAATGGAAAAAAAGTAATAGTAATTAATAAACAAAAAGAACATTCATGCAATTCTGCTGCTCGCAAATTTCAAGTTTAATTATAGACACCCGCCGTATATATAGGTAGTAGAAAGTAATAAATTTCTAATTATTTGAAAATGCTAATTAAATAGAGAAGAGGGGAAGGAAAATTCCCTCCCTCCCTCCCCTTTAGCCCCGTTAGTATCCGCCCTTGACTGTTACGTCACGTAATTATTGGTTGAATATTAATAGTAGAAACCATAATAAGGATATTAATATTAAATAACCCCAGAATTAAATCCATAAGAGTATTTGATGAAATCCCCAATGATTTTAATTAATGGAATTTATACACACACGCACACATACTCGGATATACATGTATAAGCTCTTTATTTCAATCATTATTATTATAATGAAACTTTTTTAATCGAATTTGAGTTTTTGGAAATTAGTAGCTGGCCTTTTAAATCCCTGTTAGCTATAATAAAATTTTATATTAAAAATAAACAATTTCTGGGTGGTCACATTAAAAAATAATTAAAAAATTTTTCGCTAGGGCTGTGATAAAAATCTGTTTAGTGATTGTGATATTAAAATTTTATTCTTATAGATGGAATTATTAAACATTTAAGCTAAAAAACAAGTTTTAAATTTTATATAAATTCTAGTCACAAAAGGGTGTTTAACCACCCTATTGTCAAAATGAAAACACTAAACAGAATTGGTTGGAATTATGTGAAAAGAAAGGGAAGCTGATAAATTTTTAATGAAAGAATTAATAAAATGTGAACAAAATAAACGAAAATAATCTATATAAGAGTTTTTAATTATAGACCACATTTTCTGTTAATTATTTATGAAAAATATTAATAGCGTGCAATGTTTTGACTTGCTCAAGCAGATTAAAGCAGAAAATGGGCGAAATGACCCTCACTTAGAATTATTTTGTTTATGTATTTTATAAATACCTATCTATAGATACGTAGGGATTCTAACTGGTAGTTCAATCAGGAGAAGAAATCACTGCAGCTAGTTTAATTTAATTTTTTTTTTTTTTTGATTTCGCATCATGTTGACATTTTAATACCCATTGGGATCATCCTCAGAACTTAATCTGTTCTGACGATGATCGAAATGATGGGAATCAATAAAAAAAAATGAAATTTAATCATTTTCCATTTGGGAGATTTGTAAGGTCTTTTTCAGCATCCGAGGCCATTTAGTCAACGTCCCTATTTGTTTTTTGAGAGATTTATTTATTATATTCAATATTAGAGTGAAGTGGATAGCTGACTAGATCCTGTAGTAAGGGATAAAGAAAAGAGCAATTTCAGCTAGATTTATTTCGTTTATTAAGCCGACAATCGGTCAGATAAGCGGCCATCTTCAGAGCTGAAATGTCTTAAAAAGTTAAATGGTCAAATTATTTAAAAGTTTATTAAAGCTTTTGTGGTTTGAAATATTATTATTAGGAGAATTTTTAATTATAGACCACATTTTTGTATTAAATATTTATTAAAAATATATAAATACTGTACAACGTTTCGACTGCTTATTCTACAGCCGTTATCAAGTACTGTGCACTTGCTCCGACTCGAGTGAACATATTTACAAGTTTTATGCCATTAAATAAAGACCAGAGACTTTGCGAGTCATTCAATTTTTATAACTAATTGGCTTTGATTTTTCATAAGGAGAGATAAAACGCCAAAGGATTATGAATCTGTGAGTCCTCTAAACGGGCTGTCTCCTTCTCCTAATCTGAAATAATTATAGTTTTCTACCTAATAAAAAAAAAAAAAAAAAACTATGAAAATCCGTCCAGTAGTTTCGAAGTCGATGTATTTCAGACTTTTTATATAATAATTTTAATTAATTGTAAATTTAAATCTTGCATTCATTATTTGATTAAAATTAAATTTTATGGCAATTAGGGACAACCAAGTGTAAATATTCAGGAGATATTAGAGTGGGGGGGAGGGGTGAAACTCCCCTAACTTGGTGAGAAGCCCGCTGGCGGTTATTAAAAAAATCTGGGAACAAATAGTACTCTTTGGTCGATTTTGGTCAAAAGCTTCGTGTCACGTCCCATGGGGGTGCCTAACTTAAATATAAAATTTCAACCTCCTAACTCTTTTCGTTCTTGAGATATTTTGTTCACAGACACACACACACACACATAGACACACAGACAGACCATGTCACGAAAACCACTTTTTTGGATTCAGGGGACCTCAAAACGTGAAGATCCATCAAAATCTCGACATCGAATTTTTGACATGAATCCAATACTTTCTCTCTCTATATATATTAACATATATATAGAGGTAAGAGAAAGTAAAAAAGAAGGTATTATTGTCTTCCAAGTTTTTTTTGACATAGACGCCATGTTATTATAAAAGTTGTTGAAATTAATTGAATGTTAAAAAAAAAGAGAGAGCGTGATGAACATTAAATTATAAGAGCATATCCATTAACAAATTAAAATCTATATAAAAGTTTGTCCTCTTGTCATTTTTTATTTTTTTCTCTCCTCACTTTTACATCGTATCAGAGTTTAATATTTCTTTCTAAAATTCAACTAACCGTTAATAACACTTATATTCAGTGTCAAAATATAAGATATTTATTTTGAATATGAGATAACAATTCTTGAAATTTATTATTTAAAAATTTGAGGTTTTTAAGATACTTCTCTCCATTTAAATTTGATATTTATATGTTTAAGTGTCGAATAATAATTGTGAGATTTAATTTCAACTTTTCGTTTAAAATGCATTAACGCCAAAACTAATTGACCGATTTTCGTGTGCTTTTACTTTCTCGTATAGTATATAAAGAGAAAGTATTGTAATCGTCAAAAAATTTGACTACGAGATTATGATCCAATTTTTGACCCTGAGTAAAAAAAAAAAAAAAAAAACACAGTTTTGGCATTATGTCTGTGTGTCTGGTGTGTGTGTTTGTGAACACGATTGCTTATTCTTTGTCATTTTTTCGAAAACTGAATAGTTTTTGAAATAATCAACGAAGAAAAATACATTTTTCGTTAATCTTAAAAAATCAAAGTCCTCGGGCTTGGTATATTTGGTAGCGTGCCTACCTTCTATACTAAACGTCGCGGGTTCGGACTCTAGGCAGTCCGATGATTTTATTTAAGCCATTTGGATACCAAATGGCTTAAATAGAAATGCCTGGACCAAACTCAAGTCGCATTCGAATTCAGTTGACTCGAACCCAATATGCCCGACTTTTTCGATCAGCTGAAAACGGAAAGGACTCTTAATATCAATTAATAATGAAAATAACGCAATTTTTAAGCAGATAACATTATTCACAAATACAGTAGTATTAAAACATGCTGTGTGAATGGCTAAAATTTTTATTTTTTGATTCTTTTTTTTAACCCAAAGTGTAAAAACATGTTTAAGTTAAATGTACAAAAGAAAAAAATAATAATATTAAAACAATGAATCCATTCTAAACGAGAGAATGAATTATTTGAGTTGAAAGGTCAATTATTATTATTCAAAGCAACAGGAGGCGTTTATCATCCGTAGCGAGGGAGTGTCTTCTTATTTTTATATGTGGTTCCCAACGGTGGCCCGCGGACCTCTAGGGGTCCTCAAAATATCACTGAGAAATTTAATTATTTTGTATTTTACTTGACTTGTAGCCATTGTCCTAATCTAGTTCAGCTGATAGAAATTACAATTACTACTGCAAGTCAAATTATTATGTTTGTAAGATTCTAACCTAGAATTTAAGGGGCCAGTTCACTTGAGTTGGACCAAGTGCACAGTGTTTGATAACAACTGCAGAATAAGCAGTTGAAACGTTGCACAGTGGTCTAGATTGAAAAAAAAGTTGGCCAAAATTAGAAAAAAGTTTTAGATTTGATTGAAAATTGGTATATAAGCGTTTTCGATGTCGCTGATTACAAATTTTATAATTTTATATAATTTAATAAATTGCAGTGGTGGATCATATATGGCGATCACTCGTCAAAAATTGTTAGGTATATAAAATTATGCAAAATGTTGGTCCAAACATTTAAGAAACGTGTTCAAGACCTAGTTCACATCGTTTAGAATAATCTCAAACAGTTCTCGACCAGTAAGATTATTTTATCAATCCATTTTTGCGTCATGATGATATTTATTTTAAAAAATATATATTATAACTTTTATTTAATTGAAATAAGAAAAATTATATTTATTCACAATAATATTTCAAAAATATAATAATACTTTGCAATAAGACACCCTATATAAAAATATTCAAAAAAAAAAAAAGCTCGTAGACTAACAAAGAGTCTGCCTGCCGGGGCTCAAAAATAGACATAATGCTATCTAACTTTAAAATAAAAATATTTTGTCATATAATAAGCTCTTATTTAACTAAAAAATAATAAAAATTATATTTCAAAACAATAATATTTCAAAAATTTGAAATAAGATACGGCATATAGGGTAAATATAAAAAAAAAGCTCTCTCGTCGCTTATTTTTAACCTCAAAATTCGGGGGCAAGTTGGGGCAGAGGATTTTTTTGCAGATTCTATTA
>JAKCPI010030370.1:0-31044 GCA_023213315.1 Euborellia annulipes
ATATTTTTTGGTTAATATTCGGCATAATGTTTCTTACTTTTCGAAGCACAAGCATGCTTGTACCCGAGAGGAATTTGTGCATGCTATTACAAAAAGATTATACATACAAGTTTGCAGTTACGTGTGTGGTCACCTTACGCTCTAATTTTGTCGATTTGCTGCTTTAAGTCTTCATCCAAGTAGGAGGGATTGGGTTTCAAAAAATAAGTAAATGAATGGAAAAAAAGTAATAGTAATTAATAATAAACAAAAAGAACATTCATGCAATTCTGCTGCTCGCAAATTTCAAGTTTAATTATGGACACCCGCCGTTTATATAGGTAGTAGAAAGTAATAAATTTCTAATTATTTGAAAATGCTAATTAAATAGAGAAGAGGGGAAGGAAAATTCCCTCCCTCCCTCCCCTTTAGCCCCGTTAGTATCCGTCCTTGACTGTTACGTCACGTAATTATTGGTTGAATATTAATAGTAGAAACCATAATAAGGATATTAATATTAAATAACCCCAGAATTAAATCCATAAGAGTATTTGATGAAATCCCCAATGATTTTAATTAATGGAATTTATACACACACGCACACATACTCGGATATACATGTATAAGCTCTTTATTTCAATCATTATTATTATAATGAAACTTTTTTAATCGAATTTGAGTCTTTGGAAATTAGTAGCTGGCCTTTTAAATCCCTGTTAGCTATAATAAAATTTTATATTAAAAATAAACAATTTCTGGGTGGTCACATTAAAAAATAATTAAAAAATTTTTCGCTAGGGCTGTGATAAAAATCTGTTTAGTGATTGTGATATTAAAATTTTATTCTTATAGATGGAATTATTAAACATTTAAGCTAAAAAACAAGTTTTAAATTATATATAAATTCTAGTCACAAAAGGGTGTTTAACCACCCTATTGTCAAAATGAAAACACTAAACAGAATTGGTTGGAATTATGTGAAAAGAAAGGGAAGCTGATAAATTTTTAATCAAAGAATTAATAAAATGTGAACAAAATATACGAAAATAATCTACATGTATATAAGAGTTTTTAATTATAGACCACATTTTGTGTTAATTATTTATGAAAAATATTAATAGCGTGCAATGTTTTGACTTGCTCAAGCAGATTCAAGCAGAAAATGGGCGAAATGACCCTCACTTAGAATTATTTTGTTTATGTATTTTATAAATACCTATCTATAGATACGTAGGGATTCTAGCTGGTAGTTCAATCAGGAGAAGAAATCACTGCAGCTAGTTTAATTTAATTTTTTTTTTTTTGATTTCGCATCATGTTGACATTTTAATACCCATTGGGATCATCCTCAGAACTTAACTGTTCTGAGGATGATCGAAATGATGATGGGAATTCAATAAAAAAAATGAAATTTAATTATTTTCCATTTGGGAGATTTGTAAGGTCTTTTTCAGCATCCGAGGCCATTTAGACAACGTCCCTATTTGTTTTTTGAGAGATTTATTTATTATATTCAATATTAGAGTGAAGTGGATAGCTGACTAGATCCTGTAGTATGGGATAAAGAAAAGAGCAATTTCAGCTAGATTTATTTCGTTTATTAAGCCGACAATCGGTCAGATAAGCGGCCATCTTCAGAGCTGAAATGTCTTAAAAAGTTAAATGGTCAAATTATTTAAAAGTTTATTAAAGCTTTTGTGGTTTGAAATATTATTATTAGGAGAATTTTTAATTATAGACCACATTTTTGTATTAAGTATTTATTATAAAATATATAAATAATGTACAACGTTTCGACTGCTTATTCTACAGCCGTTATCAAGTACTGTGCACTTGCTCCGACTCAAGTGAACATATTTAAAAGTTTTATGCCATTAAATAAGGACCAGAGACTTTGCGAGTCATTCAATTTTTATAACTAATTGGCTTTGATTTTTCATAAGGAGAGATAAAACGCCAAAGGATTATGAATCTGTGAGTCCTCTAAACGGGCTGTCTCCTTCTCCTAATCTGAAATAATTATAGTTTTCTACCTAATAAAAAAAAAAAAAAACTATGAAAATCCGTCCAGTAGTTTCGAAGTCGATGTATTTCAGACTTTTTATATAATAATTTTAATTAATTGTAAATTTAAATCTTGCATTCATTATTTGATTAAAATTAAATTTTATGGCAATTAGGGACAACCAAGTGTAAATATTCAGGAGATATTAGAGTGGGGGAGGGGGTGAAACTCCCCTAACTTGGTGAGAAGCCCGCTGGCGGTTTGGCTAGTAATATATATAAAAAAAAGAAGGTATTATTGTCTTCCAAGTTTTTTTGTTTTGACATAGACGCCATGTTATTATAAAAGTTGTTGAAATTAATTGAATGTTAAAAAAAAAAGAGAGAGCGTGATGAACATTAAATTATAAGAGCATATCCATTAACAAATTAAAATCTATATAAAAGTTTGTCCTCTTGTCATTTTTTATTTTTTTTCTCTCCTCACTTTTACATCGTATCAGAGTTTAATATTTCTTTCTAAAATTCAACTAACCGTTAATAACACTTATATTCAGTGTCAAAATATAAGATATTTATTTTGAATATGAGATAACAATTCTTGAAATTTATTATTTAAAAATTTGAGGTTTTTAAGATAATTCTCTCCATTTAAATTTGATATTTATATGTTTAAGTGTCGAATAATAATTGTGAGATTTAATTTCAACTTTTCGTTTAAAACGCATTAACGCTAAAACTAATTGACCGATTTTCGTGTGCTTTTACTTTCTCGTATAGTATATAAAGAGAAAGTATTGTAATCGTCAAAAAATTCGACTACGAGATTATGATCCAATTTTTGACCCTGAGTAAAAAAAAAAAAAAAAAAAAAAATAACACAGTTTTGGCATTATGTCTGTGTGTCTGTCTGTCTGTGTGTGTTTGTGAACACGATTGCTTATTCTTTGTCATTTTTTTCGAAAACTGAATAGTTTTTGAAATAATCAACGAAGAAAAATACATTTTTCGTTAATCTTAAAAAATCAAAGTCCTCGGGCTTGGTATATTTGGTAGCGTGCCTACCTTCTATACTAAACGTCGCGGGTTCGGACTCTAGGCAGTCCGATGATTTTATTTAAGCCATTTGGATACCAAATGGCTTAAATAGAAATGCCTGGACCAAACTCAAGTCGCATTCGAATTCAGTTGACTCGAACCCAATATGCCCGACTTTTTCGATCAGCTGAAAACGGAAAGGACTCTTAATATCAATTAATAATGAAAATAACGCAATTTTTAAGCAGATAACATTATTCACAAATACAGTAGTATTAAAACATGCTGTGTGAATGGCTAAAATTTTTATTTTTTGATTCTTTTTTTTTAACCCAAAGTGTAAAAACATGTTTAAGTTAAATGTACAAAAGAAAAAAATAATAATATTAAAACAATGAATCCATTCTAAACGAGAGAATGAATTATTTGAGTTGAAAGGTCAATTATTATTATTCAAAGCAACAGGAGGCGTTTATCATCCGTAGCGAGGGAGTGTCTTCTTATTTTTATATGTGGTTCCCAACGGTGGCCCGCGGACCTCTAGGGGTCCTCAAAATATCACTGAGAAATTTAATTATTTTGTATTTTACTTGACTTGTAGCCATTGTCCTAATCTAGTTCAGCTGATAGAAATTACAATTACTACTGCAAGTCAAATTATTATGTTTGTAAGATTCTAACCTAGAATTTAAGGGGCCAGTTCACTTGAGTCGGAGCAAGTGCACAGTGTTTGATAACAACTGCAGAATAAGCAGTTGAAACGTTGCACAGTGGTCTAGATTGAAAAAAGTTGGCCAAAATTAGAAAAAAGTTTTAGATTTGATTGAAAATTGGTATATAAGCGTTTTCGATGTCGCTGATTACAAATTTTATAATTTTATATAATTTAATAAATTGCAGTGGTGGATCATATATGGCGATCACTCGTCAAAAATTGTTAGGTATATAAAATTATGCAAAATGTTGGTCCAAACATTTAAGAAACGTGTTCAAGACCTAGTTCACATCGTTTAGAATAATCTCAAACAGTTCTCGACCAGTAAGATTATTTTATCAATCCATTTTTGCGTCATGATGATATTTATTTTTAAAAATATATATTATAACTTTTATTTAATTGAAATAAGAAAAATTATATTTATTCACAATAATATTTCAAAAATATAATAATACTTTGCAATAAGACACCCTATATAAAAATATTCAAAAAAAAAAAAAAGCTCGTAGACTAACAAAGAGTCTGCCTGCCGGGGCTCAAAAATAGACATAATGCTATCTAACTTTAAAATAAAAATATTTTGTCATATAATAAGCTCTTATTTAACTAAAAAATAATAAAAATTATATTTCTACACAATAATATTTCAAAAATTTGAAATAAGATACGGCATATAGGGTAAATATAAAAAAAAGCTCTCTCGTCGCTTATTTTTAACCTCAAAATTCGGGGGGCAAGTTGGGGCAGGATTTTTTTGCAGATTCTATTACAAGACATCTTAAACTATATATTCCATATCTCAGTTTCGTGGGCCCCGCTGGGTTCATAACTTTTTTGCTATTTGAAGGAAAAAGTTTTTCAAAAAAATCCATTATGAAAACGCAACTTTGACATGATTTCTAAAAAAGGAGAGTATAAATTAATGAAAACGATATATCAGTAAATATTCTACATACTTTCCTTAACACCCTCCTTCAAACAGAATTGAAAAAGGACACTCGAGTAAAAAGTTATATGCATTTAAACAAACATTGATATTTCAGAGCCTCTGCGCGTCGCTCGCGCGCTGCCGAAAACGCTAACTTTGAACTCATGTAGCGCCTGAACTATAAAAGATATCTCACTTTCCTTTTGGATTTACATGCACCGACTATCCCTCTACAAGATTATATGGGCCTGAAGTCATTCTGTGACTATTATTTTTTTCGACTTTTGGCCAACTTTTTTCAATCTAGACCACTGTGCGTTGTACAGTATTTATATATTTTTAATAAATATTTAATACAAAAATGTGGTTTATAATTAAAAATTCTCCTAATAATAATTTAAGGGGTCCTTGAAAAGATTTTGTTGTGAATCACTGTATAAACGAGGAATTTTTCATATCCACCCTCATAGTTTGAAATTACAATATTATCATGCCACATGTTTAAAATACAGTAGAGAGAGAATGCCTGGAGTTAAATAATTTGTCAACATGTTCAAAAGAATATTTTGTTAGCTATAAGTTTAAATATCTCCCCCCCCCCCAAGGGCTCTGATTTTGATAAAATTTTATATTATTCTTAAATAAATTTCAAAATATATCTATGAGTATAGAAACTGTACAAATTTAAACAAAATTTTTTCCCCCCCCCCCTTAATTAAATTAAATATCTTTTAAATAAAATTATTTAGTATATGTGAGGTTTCACTAAGTTAACTACTTTCCCTTCAAACTATAAATATCTTTTGGCCAAATTTGAGTACCTATTTGTAAGTAAATTTTAAGAAAAAAAATGTTAGCCCCCCAAGAAAAAAATTCCCCCCCCCTCCTCCAAGAAAAAGTTGAAATGACGTCACTCTCTGTTTGGGCGATTTCCCATCATTTCGAAACGAATTTTAATATGCTTAAAGTGAACCTTCTAGAGATTAACAGAAAAATTATTTTCCAAAATTCCTATAACTTTTTGAGTTATTAATTGTTAAATGAAAAACAAAGCTAATTAATTGTAATATAATTAAATCTCTCAAATGAAAAATCATTGGTTTCTTTGACTTTCGTTCGTTGACGTCATCATTTCATGTAGCAGTCAAATACCATGACTATTATTGAAATAAATTGTTTGTTATATCGAACGAAACTGCCTTGGTTGAAACACTGATTTCATTAGGTAAATTAAACCTAAAAACACATGGTGATATGTTTCAATATTGGCATACACCCCCCCACCCCCACCCCCCTTAAATGACATCCCTAGTAAATTTAAAACTTCAGTATAATCCAATAAATAAAAAAAAATCCTCTCTCCAATTGAAAAGAGTTTTAATCAAATGAAATACCTAAAGTTAATATTGAAATTTTCATTTGTTTAATGAATTTTATTATTTCAAGCTTTACATAAACATGGCGTGGCATCGCATGGCATTTTCTCTCATTTAATAATATTTATTTTTGACATTTTTTTTAACTCTATTATTATCACTTTATGTTTAAAATCAGCAGCATTTAAGGGGGCTCGGGAGGGAAGTGGTTACGCATGTTTTTCCCGATAAGATGGCGTAGTGTGTCATTAAAAGTATGCCCAAAAATCAAGTAATTCAAAAATTTGCCAAGAGATGTCAGAATGGTAGCTACTAATATTTAATGCATTTGGTTGATTTTCATTGATCTTTTAAAAATAAATACTTTATAAATATATTATGTATCTTTTATAAAAGCATAAAAATATATAAATATTGGCCATTAGGCGATCGGCTGTTAGACTAGCCTGCCATCTATTGCAAGAATGCTGAACTAATTTGACAGATGAATTTTAAATAAATCATCTAAGCTTATTTTAAAAATTTCTTAATTAATATGTGATTAATAATAACAATAAATTCATTTTTAAATTAGAAAAAAATTAAAGATTATTGGGACAGATTGTTTTTTTGTATTTGCTTGATAACAAAAAAATTAATTACGATAATTTTTTAATAAGTCATTAAAAAAATTATACCTCGATGTCCCAATAATATCTTATGAATTTAATTCATTTAAAAAAAACGCATTGAAAAATTCCTTATAATATTATAGTTAAGTTTTTTTTTAAGTGCGTTTAGACGTCGATCCTGAACCCCCTTAACACTGTTTTTTATTTTCTACTTTCTTATATAAGAATTATATACCTGTATAGTGAAAATAAAATAGACAAATATCTGTTTCAAGCGTGCCGGCATGCTATATACTTGTAAGTTCGGACCCTATCTACAGTCAACCATCACTCAAGATATTTTTTATTTAATTTGTAGAACGGGATCCTTTCCGGGAAAAGCATCTACGTGAAAATAAAAATTTTTTATATTTTCGGTTGCCGACGTTTCGAACGCTTGTCGCACTCATTTTCAGGGCAAGGAAAGTGTTAGAATTAAGTAGGCCTACAGATGTTTAACGAAATTTTGCAGTCTTAGAGAGAACGTTATGGAGAGGCCAGGAAAAATACTCCGCAAATTCTCAAAAAAATAAGCGGAAAAATTACAGAATTTGGAGTCGGGAGGAATAAAACCAGCGTTTTTCGAACACTTTTACACTTTTATTTTAAGCAGACGTTTCGGTACCAAAGCGGTTGCCATCTTCAGTGCTGTTATGGTTATCGAAACGTCTCCTTAAAATAAAAGTGTAAAGGTGTTCGACAAACGCTGGTTTTATTCCTCCCAACTCCAATCTCACATACCCAGCATACAACTTAATTTACAATTACAGAATTTGCCCATTGGAAAGCATTGAGCTTTTGTCTTGCCTTATGAAAAATTAGAGCCAATTAATTAAAATAATTAAATCTCTCAAATGAAAAATAATAAAAATTGTTACATTTATTTTTTCCTTATAGAGATCGGGGATAGGGCCGGATTGGAGGATCCGCCGGTGGCAGGTGGAACGGCTAGTGATTTATTAACACTTCATGAACATGCACAAACATGAGATAAACATACACCACTGCAACATCGGACAATTTGCTTGTCCTGAAGATGTGTGCGATTGGCTCTCGAAACGTCGAAAGCTTTTATTTTCACCTAGCTGCTGTCTGTCCATTCTTCAAATTAAATATCTACCTCTAATCCAAGATTTTTTTAGCATTTGAGTCCTTTAGATTTGAATGGCAGTTAAATTGTATAAGACCACCGCGTTCGATTAAATAACAAATAATCCCAATTCAATATAAATTAATTAAACGTAAAGCAATATATAGAACAAATAAATTGTATTTTAATAAATGGTCAAAAGCATGGCTGCTTTAAGGTTGGCTGAATTCTCTCCAAGAGAGAGTCATTCATCTAGAAACGTTTTAACAAATTAAGCTCTCTGATATTATCTAAATTAAACAGCAATTGATTACAAACAGGTAGCTGCTGTAATAATTAAAATAAATGAAAAGTCAACATAATGTTAAAAACAACAAAACAAAAAAATCTGGTGTGAATGATCGCACAGCACACAACTTTCTCTTATGCACATTAGAATTGTACTTATGTACATTTACATTTTGAATTCTAATATATTGGTGGATGTCGACACGAAAAATCTGGTGTGACAAGCACAGAACCCAACTTTCGATTACCGAAGCTAAGAGTGTGCTGTGCGACCAGTCACGCCAGATTTTTTAAAATAGCAATAATAGCACTTCAAAGAGTTTGTTTATGTGTTGTTTCAAGTACTTTAGAAATACACTACACACTTGAAGTACTTTCGATTTACTTTAAATTAAATACCCACCTTAGGTTCAACAAAATTATCAAAAGTTAAATAGTGAATATAAACAAGTTAAGGTAATCCTCTCTCCCTCTCTTTAATAAACTAACTTTGAGGTAATTTGTCTTGACTTAAATAAATTTACATCTATAAGTTTTGAACTATTAATTACAAAACTCGTTTTTTTTTCACCTGTGAATTAAAAAAAAAAAAAAAATATGTTTTGACTGACCGTTAGGGTGATGCTTAAAAGGCCAAAAAAAACAATCTGTCCCAATAATCTTTAATTTTTTTTAAATTTAAAAATGAATTTATTGTTATTATTAATCACATATTAATTAATAAGTTTTTAGATGATTTATTTAAAATTCATCTGTCAAATTAGTTCAGCATTCTTGCAATAGATGGCAGGCTAGTCTAACAGCCGATCCCCTAATAGCCTATATTTATATATTTTTATGCTTTTATAAAAGATACATAATATATAATAACATTTGTAAAGTATTTATTTTTAAAAGTTCAATGAAAATCAACCAAATGAATTAAATATTATTAGCTACCATAGGCGCCGGAACTGGGGGGGGGGGGCAAGGGTACATTGCCCCCCCTGGCATCCTACAGGGGGGCAGAGGGGGGCAAAATTTCTTGTTTTATTTCATTTATTTTTAAAAATGATATATTTTTACTTTTGAAAAATAAAATCTTCTAAATTAAAAAAAAAATTAAAAGAGTAAGAAATTCATTTTTTCCAAAAATTTTTGATAAAATCACTAGCAAATTTTTTAAAATTTTAATTTTATTAAAATTGTGATTTTATTTAAAATTTTTAAAGTTTTATAGTAGATTTGTTTTTGTTTTATACTATTTAAACATATTAAATTTTTTAATTTTCTAAAAAAAATTTTTTTGTCCCCCCCCTGATTCAAATTCATTCCGGCGCCCCTGTTAGCTACCCTTTTGACATCTCTTGGCGAATTTTTGAATTACTTGATATTTGGGCATACTTTTTATGACACACATCTTAGCGGGAAAAACATGCGTAACACCTTCACTCCCGAGCCTCCTTAACTAGTGTATTATTAAAATATTTTTTTTTTTATAAATTAACATTTTGAAATTTCTAAAAAGAGATTAGAGAAAAAAATGAAAATTTATATTCATTGTTTCAGAAACAAGTGGGTTCAATTTAAACACATATTCTTTGAAGTATTTACTTATAATTAGTGCCATTAATGATTATTCAATAAATTTATCTACTTTTTCTTTTTTTTTCTTTAATCTTATTAAAATGTTTCGGAAGAATTTTTTTTCTTTTTATTCACACACACACACAAACAAGAAAGTCTCTAAGAAAATGTCAAAAGTGTGAATATTAAATTTTGATTGATGTCTTTCTTTACTCTTTTTCATAATAATTCCTTAAACAAAATAACATGCATTGTATTCAGGACACGTTCTTAAAGTAAAATTCCGATCCGATGAATGCGGAAAAAAAAAAAATTAAAAGAATAATTAATAGTAGGTAATAAAAAAAAATAAGAGAAAAAGTGAAATTTTATAGCCAGGTGTTTAAAGAATTATTCTTTTTTATCAAGATTGATTAATTAATTAGACCTCAGCCGAGTCATGGATCATTGCAGACCCTTGCCTTTCATGAAAATATACATATCCGGCTTTTTAAGGCGATTCAGGAGGCAAAGCTGTTCGCATGTTTTTGCCGATAAGATGGCGTTGGGGGACTTAAAAATTTAGCCAAAAAGTCCAATTATTACGAAGATTTGCCAACAGATGGCAGGATAGTAGGGCTATATTTTTTCTCATGTATTTGTTTAATTTTCGTTGATCTTTTAATAATGAATAGTTTATAAATATTACATATCATTGATAACAGCATAAAAATATATAAATATAGGCTTATATAGAGACCGAACAAAAAAGCATAAAAAATGAAAAAAAAGTGCTTAAAAAAGCATAAAAAACTTGAATAAAAAGTTGTTAAATAAGCATAAAAGTTGAAAAAAAAATCTCATAAGCAATTTTTACTCATACCAATGGCGTATACAATTTTTTTTTTTTAAGAAACTAAATTTATTCCGCCCCGCCCTGCGAAAAATTTTGTTTTTGCGGAACCAAATTTTTTCACCCTGCGGAAAATTTTTTTTACAATGCTATAATTTTTCGCATTGCGGGGCTTTTGAAAATTTTTTTTTGGGGGGAGGGGGTCCTCCCCCTCCTCCCCTCCCCCTTATACACGTCCCTGGTGTATGCGTGTGTGAATGGGAAAAAGTGTTTTTTAATAAAAAAAAAAATTATAAATATTCGTAAAATATGTTCAAATAAGCACGAAAGGGAAAAAAAGCATGAAAACTCAAAAAAGCATAAAAAATGCAATCTCAATGCACTTAGTTTTTCCTAATTCGTATAGAAATTGAATATCTAATGGTTGCTTATAAAATTGAGCAATAAGCATTTTGCTTAAAATCCAGTCTCTACTTATATATAACCTGATAATGCAGGCTGTTAGACTAGCCTGCCATCTTTTGCAAGAGTGCTCAACTATTTGGCCGTTAATTTTTAAATAAATAAGATATTTAATACTTTTTTTACCATGTCATTTAATTATTATAGGTTGGATATTGATGATTTTTACATTTTAGAAAATTAACATTGTCATAATAGAACGTTTTTGTGCATTTCCTATAAATATAAAAAATTTTTTTAATTAATCGTAATTTAAAAAAAAGCATTCCTTTATGTAAAATGCTCACGAATTTAAATCATTTCAACCAGTGGTTCCCAATCTTTTTGGTGAACTGAAAAAGTATATCAGTAAAGTACTACTCTTTGGCCGATTTTGATCAAAAACTTCGTGTCACGTTCCGTCGAGGTTCCTAACTAAAATATAAAATTTCAACCTCGTAGCTCTTATCGTTGTTGAGATATTTTGTTCACAGACACAAACAGACAGACAGACCATGTTGCGAAAACCACTTTTTTAGATCTCGACATCGAATTTTTGACATATACTACTTAGGTAAGAGAAAGTAAAAAATATTTTCATTTGACTGCCACTAGATGACATCAAAGCCAAAGAAAGTTAGAAAACTTTGCTATTAATTAATTAATAATTAAACTTGTGGATAACAAAATATTCCTTTGAACAAGTTGACAAAATATTTAACTCCAGGCAATATCTCTCTCTATTCTAAACACATGTCCTAATTAATATTGTAATTTCAAACCTGAGGGCGGTCGGATATGTAAAATTACTTGTACTGTTTATATACTGTTTATATAAAAATAAGACTCTCTACTGACGATAAACTCCCCCT
The DNA here is from genome assembly GCA_023213315.1 of Euborellia annulipes. Lineage (NCBI taxonomy): Eukaryota > Metazoa > Arthropoda > Insecta > Dermaptera > Anisolabididae > Euborellia > Euborellia annulipes. The sequence goes on from JAKCPI010030370.1 coordinate 11,783, forward strand.
GTTGCTTGGAATATCAATAATAATGATTCACCTTTCCACTCAAATTATTTATTTTTTTCCTGTCATGGCTTTTAGAATGCATTCATTGTTTTAATATTTTTTTTTTTTTTTTTAAACTTAAACATGTTTTTACACTTTGGGAAAAAAAGAATTATAAAATAAAAATTTTAGCCTTTCAAAAGTGTTTTTTAATACAAATCTACTAAAAAAAAATTAGTTATTTTCATTATTAAATGTTGGTACTATTATTATTGTTGCTATTTTCAAGCCTATTGATTGTTGATTAAATTTTTTTTTTTTTTTTTTTTTTTTTAGAAACATTCACACTTTTTTCTCATTCACACTCACACTCACACACACATTCACACTGTCTTTTCGGCAGCTCAGGCCATATAAGACATTTACGATAACCGTTATTAATGAATTTATATATATTAGGGTCCAGGCATTTTTATTTAAGCCATCTGGTATCCAGATGGCTTAAATAAAATCATCGGACTGCCTGGGGTCCGAACCCGCGACGTTTGGTATCTGAGGTTAGCACGCTAACCTCTACACCACGCCCCGTGGGCGTTGATTAAATTATTTCCCAAAATACTTTCATAATTGATTGTTGAAATATTTTAATAAATTTTTAATTCTAATTAAAAAAAAAAGGTGAAATAATTTATTTATTAAATGAATTAAAATAATTTTAATCTCTTTATCATAGGTATGTATAAAGCGTGATTTATTCGATCTTTAATTCACTCTCTCTTGGTGTTTAAATAAATTTCCTTATTGATTCGAATATTTATGGAGATTTGTAAATTATTTCTCAATTTGCATTACTATTTATAGCAACAGATCGATTCTTTATTGATTGGCAACTTCTTTGTTTGTTATTCCAGATCTGTGACTTTGGTTTGGCTCGAGTGGCTGACCCAGAACATGACCATACGGGTTTCCTCACAGAGTACGTAGCCACCAGGTGGTACCGGGCGCCTGAGATCATGCTTAATTCCAAGGTAATTCTTATTTTATTTTCTAAACTAATAAAAATAATTGATATTCCCACCAAGGGACGTCATATACTCGTATAATAATTTGGCAATAATAATGAGGAATTTGACTTTTTATTTCTCTTTTGAGAGCAAAACTGTGAGCTCCTTGAGTAGAAAATAAATTCAAAATCAAAGTAAGTTAGTCAAAAATAAATCCATAAATGTTATGGTACGTTAATATATGGACCCTGTTATGCAATGGTGTGTCAAAGACCAAACATCGAGTTTTGAGAAAATCAACAATAAAGTTTTTTGTTTACATTGGATTCTATATAATTTTTCTTGTCAATTGTGCAAGTAACATTAAATATAAATTTTTTAGGACATATTTCATAAAAAATACTATTAATTAAAGCACTTGAAACAATATTCCGTGCTTAACTCAATTTTGAATTTTTTGGTCTTTGACACACCATTGCATAACAGGGTCCATATATTCTACAACTCCTTAAATTTTAGTCAATAATGTTTATTCTTGGAGTTTAATTAATTCTCTTTGGTTTTAATTGTTGTTGTGTTATTTATTCTAATGAATTATGATTAGATAATTTATTTTACCAAAATATTAAGCTTTTGAATACAATTAGTAGAGTTCTTGCCTCTTGTGCTAGGGGTCAGAGGCTCTCAACCCGTCTCAAGCGACAAAAATCTATTTCAATTGAATTGGCTACGAGCTAAATGAATTAAATAGAGACGGAGTCTAAATAGCATCCAATAAACAATAACCTCAAAAACAGAATCAAGAGGATGTAGAATATATACAGTATAAATATATATTTGTGAAGATAAAATTTCTCGGGTCAAGTTCTACTTGACGTTTCGGCTCTCCTTTTGGAGACATGGGATCAAAAGGTGGAGGTGTTTGTTTTCGGTCTTGCTCACAGACAAAAATTAAAATGACGTCTCTTTGGCCACCCTATATATATATAATTGTTTTGTAAGAAAATTTGCAAAAAAAAATCCAAATAAATTTGTTTTGCCCTCTTTTTATCTTTTAATATTTCACCCCTTTTGTTTCAAGGGTTACACAAAATCAATAGACATCTGGTCGGTGGGGTGTATCCTAGCAGAGATGCTCTCCAATCGGCCCATTTTTCCTGGTAAACATTATCTGGATCAACTAAATCACATTCTAGCAGTACTTGGATCACCTACCCCTGAAGACCTGGCTGCTATTATCAATGACAAAGCAAGAAGCTATCTACAATCATTACCTTTTAAACCCAAGGTAAGTCAACATTTTATTGAAATAAAGGAGGGGAATTATCATAGATAAAATAAGACATCATTTGAAAGGGCCCCGGGCCCTTCGGGGCTCAGGGATCTACCCCCCTCCCAAAAAAGATATTTAAACACTATTTTTTTGTATATCATGTAGATTTTTATATCGCAATTTAAGGTATTTCTCTTTTCTAAAAAAAAAATCATTTAACCCTCAGGTATTTATAAATTAGCCAACAGAAATAAAAAAAAATCTGGTGTGACTGTCGCACAGCACACAACTTTCTCTTATTTTCGGTAATCGAAAGTGTCACACCAGATTTTTTCGTGTTGAGATATATTAATAATAGATTTTTGAATTTTAATCAAAATCGTTAGAACGAATATTGAGAAATTCGAAAAAAACTTTTTGAATATTAATCAAAATAATATTTTGCTTCATATTTATAAAATTTTATTTTTTTTTTTAATAAATAAGCAAAAAGTCATTGATAATGTGAGTAGAAAAATCACTTTTAAATATGAGTGTCGAAAGTTATATTAATTTATAATTAATAATTAATGTTAGAATAGAGATAACCGAGTGTTTTAATTAACGAAATGTTTTAATAATATGTTTTTGTTTTTTGTTCAGGTGGCCTGGTCGAAGTTGTACCCGAACGCTGATCCAAAGGCCCTCGACCTTCTTGACAAAATGTTGACATTCAATCCACACAATCGTATTGGTGTTGAGGAGGCTCTGGCACACCCTTATCTCGAACAATACTATGATCCCGCGGACGAGGTAATCCTTCATTTTTGTCTTGTTGTTTTTTTTTTACTTCTTATTAATTAAAGATATCGATAGCGAAAATGGCTGGGGGCCTTATGTCAACATTCTTTTTAAATAAATGAATAATATTAAATCAAAGACATTTTGAAGAAAGGAGAGTCTTATAATTTAAAGAAAAATTAATTAGCAAGGGGCGACAAAAATTTATCTCAATTAAATTGGTCACCAATCAAATGAAATAAATATGGAAAATTTGCCTCTGATGACGAAAAAAAAACCTTAAATAAATTAAAAAAAGGACCTCATTGGAATTGAACAGCCAGGATGAAAAAATAAAAGGTTCTTTTATATTAAGTAGCCGACGTTTCTCAAAATCTGTAGTGTCAATATTTTTTTTTTCTTTTTTAAAGTGAAACTTTTATTATATCGCCTCAAATTTTTTCGCCTAGTAGCATGTTTCGTTACAAGCCGTGACGTCACCTGCGACTCACACAAGGTTTCTTTACTACTGTACGAGAGTGCGCTACTGTCGCTAGAAGCCTAGTGAAGGTGTGGGCAGGGTGGGAGGTCACCAATTTATTAGTGTCGTTTCGTTTGTTAATGAAAATATTATTTATATTTTTTCGTGTTAGTGTTTATATTTATATATATATAATATAAAGCGCTATCCACTGACTTCCGTTATGTTCCTGTTTACCACCCCTTCTCTGACTGATTCGCCAAAAACAGACGAAATTGAAATTTTAACCATGAAAATTATTTTTTTTATTTTAAGGTTGAAGCGCAAAGGGCCTGGTCCCGAGGATATAGCCCCCCAATTCTCTAAATTTTTTAATCAGTTCTGTCACTACAGAATAATTGTTTGTAGAATTAGTATGTTTTTTTATCATCTTACTTTTTTATGAATACATAATATTTGAAGAGTTGAGAATTAGAAGGCGTCTATGAAGCATTTTTTTTGTATGGCATTTATAACCTTTATGTATATTATGCATAAAGACATAAATGGCGTACAAAAAAATTGTCCATAGACCCCTTCTAATTCTCAACTCTTCATTTTATAACACCGTCCCATTGTTTGAAATTACAATGTCTCCTTTTTGTCAAAACATTGTAAACATCACAGTTGAACATATATTAATATTTTTTTGTTTTTTTTTCCAGCCCGTGGCCGAAGAACCATTCCGATTTGCCACTGAACTTGATGATTTACCCAAAGAGACCCTGAAACAATACATTTTCGATGAGACTGTAACTTTCCGACAGCGGATGTCAATAGAAAATCCTCAACATCATCCACCGGAAGCTGTTTAGTCTTGAACGAAGAAGGCAAGGCACAGACCGAAACGTTGCCCGATTGCTTTCCTCTCTCTCGTCATCATCATCTCTTCTCCTTCTTCTTCAATAAGCATTTTTATTACGTATTATTTTTTAAATCCTTTCTAATCAAATGATACATATAAAAGAAATCTTAAATCAGATTGTATAATTTTAATAAAATGAAGCTTGAAGGCCAATCAAATTTAATTTCTTATTTTCTTCTAAATATAAATGAGGTTTGGACAATCAAAAGAATACAATTATTATTGAATGAAGCTTAATGAGTGATACCGAAGGTAAGAGAAAGTTGTGTGCTGTGCGCCAGTCACACCAGATTTTTATTTATTAATTTATAAATTCTGAAGACGAAATAAGACAAGACTTTTTTTCGACCCGAATTATTTAATTTTCGGCCCGAAAAGAAGTTTTGTTTTATTTCGTCTTCAATCTGTATTACGGCCTTCCTCCACATTGTCTTTTATTAATTCTATTATTAAATAAAATTTGTTGACATCTGATTTAAGATTAAAAAATAAATAATTTCTTATCAATCACTGTATAAAAACGGCCCTTTTATCAAATCGACAACTTGTAGTTGTTTTTTTTTATGGACTTTTTTCTGTTTATTTGAGAATTCTTTTATATTTAAAATACAAATAAATCAGACTGAATTTTCTTTCGACATTCCACAACAGATTGTGATTGTCTTTTTTTGGGACATTTAGAGAGTCCCAAATTTTAGTATTGAAGCTAAACTCCCTATCAAAAAAGGGTTTCTATTTTATTGAGTCGTCAGTAACACAAAGGTAGAAATCAATCAATCTACGTCACAGTCTTCTTTTTTGAAAATAGTCTGATTTTTTTTAACTGCCATCCCAGTATATTTTAAATTCAAAGGAGAGAATTTCTTAATTAAAAAAAAAAAAAAAAAAAAAAACATTCGGGCGGCGAATAATTAAGATACAAATGTTACTTGTGGTCTCTGAATATGTTTTATCTGTGATTCATCAAAATAAGAAATAAAAAAAGAAAAAATAATCCTAAATCTTGTTTCGTCAAATTTTAACACTCGGTTAGGCGCACCCCATGGATAGTCGCTAGGGCTCTGAGAGATCCATTTGAGGGAACGTTGATTATTTTGCATATCTCATTTATTTAGTGGATTAAGATAAATATAAACATCATTATTGATATAGGTGTTAATTGAAGTATTCTCTAAAAACAGACGTTAAAATTTAACATCCCAAATTGGGTGTTAAAAAGTAAATTAATAACATCAACGTTAAAAAATGATATTCTCTAAATCAAGTTTTAACAGCGACGTTAACATTTTCTTTTTAGCACCAGGTGTTAACGATCCATTTGAAGATTTGCTTGTTTTCTGCTTGTTCGTGTTTTTACACCTCTCGCGCATGTGCATTACTAACTTGATTTGTTATTTTCAATCTAGTAGGCCTATCTGATACTCCAGCGTTAAAAAATGCTATTCTCTAAACCAAGTGACGTTTAACATGTTGCTTTTATCTCAAAGCTGTCAAAATCATAACCTTGCTTTTTAGGTTAAAGACGCCATTTTGATGCATTAAATATGGCGTTAAAATATTAAAAACACTCCCTAGACATGACATTAATTTTTAACATTATTGACTAAATGTTAACGCTTTAGCGTTAACGTTTTTGCCTACAGAATAGCAATTTGAGGCAAGGAGGTGTTAAAATGAATTAACGCTCATTTCAAATGTTAAAAGTTAACGTTTTTTACTTAGAGAATAGACCTTTCGAAAGCCAAAAATCATCACTAAAGTGTATCTCACAGATGCGCGACTAACCGAGTGTTAACCATTCTATGTCCGAGTTATTATTATTCTCTATTTAGCTATCAGACTCTAATACTAAATAATTATCATAATTTATTTATTAAAAAAATAAAAAATAATAATTAACTTTCTTAAATGAACAACAACAACAACAAAAACAAATGTTAAAAAAAAAAAAATAAAAAAATAATAAACTATAATTATATAGATTGTATATCTTGATATTTGTTTTCTTCAAATTCTCTATATGTCCCAGGTGTAAGCATGCAAACAAAAAAAAATCTTCTATTTCTACTTATTACACAGTGGCGGATGGATTTAGAGAACTTTGAAACTTTTAAAATAAATTTACGAGGACTTTGGAGCCAAATTTGGTGAATAGAATTTTGTAAATAAAAATAAAATACAAATAATATACTCGGTCATCAGTTTTAACCGAGTGTATTATTTATACTTTAAATAATTAATCTAATTAAAGGTGAAGTGCAGATGAGATTTTAATTAATTAAAACTAAAAATACAGTGTCGGTTCCAGGATTTTCTCAACGAGAGGGTGGTAATAATATTTTAATTTCTGGTTTAAATTAACATTAGGCTAATAAAGTTTTAAAAAAAATGTTTATCTCTACTGTATAGTCAGTGCCAGATTATCCATTAGGCGGAGTCGGCGATCGCCTATGGGCCCCACGCTTTTTAGGGGCCCCGCAACAGATTTTTGCGGGACCTCTAAAAGTGGCAAGCGTCGCGGGGGAATATATATAATTATTTTTCAGGGAGGGGGCCCAAACTGATTTTTTGAAAATTTACCCCCCACCCCCCTTCATAAACATATTTTAAAATTATATAAGGTTTTATTCAGGTTTATAAAATTTTTTTAAATGAATATAAATTTCGATTTTTCCACGAGCCTTTGGGAACATTTTGCACATTTGGGGGAGGGGGGGGGGGCTAAAACTGTTGTGTTATTGGGAAAAATTAAATATTAGCTGACAAGGGCCTCCATCTTGCTTAATCAGGCACTGTGTATAGTAAAATCTGTCCGAAATTAGCCAAAGATAATTTTGGGCTTGGTATAAAACGTTGAAATAGGTATTACGTGTTTATACCAAATAAAGTGTTTTAATTTCACCTCATATTGATTTTTATACTTGAATTTGGTATCCAAAGAACTCAGAAAGCATCGGGTGATAGTTTCAAATAAAAGTTTCTCACCAAATCCTCAAACTCCACTTATTATTATTATTATTATTATTAAATAGTTATACTAATCAATACTAAATGTGTCTTTTAACGCTAATTTGGCCATTGGGAAAAAAAAAAAATTAAATTTCAACGAATGAAATAAAAAAAAAAAAAAAACGCCGCACACATACCTTTTGTTGTTAACAAATTCTTTTTTTGTTTCTTCACTTAAATTAAATATATTATATTTTTATATATAATTTAACAAACAAAAAAAAAATGATTCGTTGAAATTTTTTTTTTTTTTTTTAATGTCCTCTTTAGCGAAAAATGTCAAAAATGTTGCAAAAAGACAACAAAAAAAAATGGCTGATGATGGATGATTAGAGATTAGAAATTTAGTGTGAGTGTAGAGACGAATTCTTATTATTATTATTATTATTGTGTATGAGTGTACTTATGTACAAATGTGTCTGTTGTGTGTATGTCTGTTTGTTGTGTGAGAGAATGGATGAATTGTTTTTTTTTTTTTTTTTTTTTTTTTTTTAATAACATAATAATAACGTAAAAACAAACAAACAAACTAAATTGAACATCGATTCGTTTTTTTTTCTTTTTTTTTTGTATTCATTGCTTTATAAATTCCCAGATTCCTTAAGGAAAGGAAATTAATACCGGTATTCATAGTCATTGCTTGAGGAACAAGGAATGCCTTTATAAATGTATAGATATAAGGATTCCTTCTTCCTCAAGGAACGACTATGAATACGGGTATCAATTGATTGATTTGTTATTTTCAATCTATTAGGCCTATCTGACACACCAACGTTAAAAAATACTATTCTCTAAACCAAAAGACGTTAACATTGAAGAATGTGTTTCGTTGATTTTATCTCAAAGCTGTCAAAATCATAACCTTACTTTTAAGGTTAAAGACGCCATTTTGATGCATTAAATATGGCGTTAAAATATTAAAGACACCCTCTAGACATGACATTAATTTTTAACACTATTAGCTTTGGCGTTAAAAGTGTTTGCTTACAGAATAGCAATTTGAGGCAAGGAGGTGTTAAAATGAATTAACGCTGATTTCAGATGTTAAAAGTTAACGTTTTTGCTGCTGATTAAATGATAAACACTAGAGGATATGTTTCAAGTTTTTTATTTATATTAAACACTATTTGAACTGGAGCCTACGGTCGAATATTTAAATTCCAAGAAAAATAAAATTTTAATTAATAATTCTACTTGTTAAATATTTGAACAAAACATTTTAAGTAAAGCAATGGAAAATAAAAAAAAAAAAGAAAAGAAAACGAACAATTCTAGAAGTTATTTCTTATTATCGTTAAACAAATCTTATTATTATTATAATAATAATTACATATAAATATATATATATAATTACAATCTATTTTATTGAATAATAAAATATTAATGAAACAAACAAAAAAAAAAAAAAAAATCAGTGGCCTAATAATGGTTTTAGATAGAATATGGAGAGTTCGTTGATATTTACTAAGATTGTTCTTTTTTTTCTCTTTTTTTAAGATTAAACAATCTTTGTAAAGATTTTGTTCCCCACACACACACACATTATTTCACACGCACATTACCAAAAAATAAATAAAAGGAAGCACATTAAAATCACAATAAGAGAAGCAAAGAAATCAGGGTCGTTTTAAAATCCTTTTCGAGGTCTAAATGCAGGCGGTGCTATTCGATAAATGTTTATTTATTCACCGTCCCTTTTCTGGTCTATAAAAAGACACGTTGATGATATGTATTTATTAACTGGTATTTACAATGACTCACTGCCAGTTACTTCACATCTAATTAACTAGCTATCCCTCGGATAAAAAAGTTCTGTACAAACCCTTGAATCAATTTACTCTTTACATCCCCTTGTCCAAAATATACAAATTCTAAACAAAAAATTAAGGTGATGATATTATTTATTTATGGGTGCTTGGACATATAGGGATAAAGGGGAATGGAGAAGTAGAAATGCTATCAAAAAAAGCCTCAACAATCCAATAATTAATTTGCATGAAGATGAGAAAAATTTTCTTAAAAATAAATCTCTGTAAAAATGGATAGAAAACTGGTAAAAAAATAGAAGGAAACAAACTTAAAACCATCAAGCCAGAAAGTCAAACCAACTACCATGACAAGACGGGAGCAAGTTGTCTTCACGCGGCACACACCTTCCTAGCCCATGGCCACCTCCTCAAAAATCAAGACCCCCCCCCCCCTGGTGCTCTGAATGCAACAAACACATTACCATCCTATTCCTCTGCAAGAAATATAAGAAACCAAGAGAAAAACACAAAATTGAAGAAAAAAACCTCAAAAAAGAAGAATAACTAGAAGAAACTATTTTAATTTTTAAAGAAATTGAACTTTATAAATATGTATAAACTTTTTTGATATATATTTGATTTTGTAATTGATTGTATATATATAGGGACGTGGTATCGAAAATAAAGTATCGATACTTGTACTTGGTATCGTATCGATACTAGTAAGTTTCGATACTTTTTTTCGTGTCCCTATGTATATAGTAATATAAAATTGTATAAATATTATAGTTTAAATATTGACAATTATATTTATAGATAGCCAAGAACTAGTTAATTTTTTAAAAATATATAAAAAGATATTAAACATGTCAGATTAGACGAAATTCAAGTCTGAGCGCCTAATAACTGGCAACCAGCTAAGCAGCTCTGCTATTACAGACATCAATTCATTTAGGCGTTCTCATTATTTTAGGTATATTATTAGGGCTGGACTCCGGGGCTATATATTAATTAACTTCTTCCCTTATTAGCATAATTATCCTCCCTCCCCCTCCCTTTCTGTCTACTTCTGTAAATTATCTGACTAAATTGAATAAAACAACGTCAACTTCCGCCTTTTCTTCTCATCCAATCTCAGCGATCTTTTGTACCTGAATGACGTCATTGCCCCAAATCCCCAAATGCAGAGTTTTGTAATGCTTTAAAGGACAAATAACAATAAAAAGATAAATTTTCTTTTAAGACGGCCCTGATGATGATCTCGCTTCTTTTTTTGAATATCAACACAACCCTTAGAACTCCGTTTTGTTTTCAATCCCTCTCTCTCTCTCCATCCTATGACGACAACAAACAGTATTATTATTATTATTATTATTACTTTGTTGTGCATTGATTTGGACATTCGTTTTTTGGAACAACAAAATATACAAAAACCTCCTATTATTCCTAAAAAAAAAATTCAACCTCCTACTACTTAATATATTACTTTTCAAGAATATTTTAAGCTTAAAAAATTAAAATAAAAAAAAAAAATAAAAACTTTATATAATGTAAAATTTTAAATAGTTGTTAATAAAACTATTCAATATATATTTATTCATTTAAAATTTAAGTATTTATTCATTATCCATTAGTCCTAAATGGATAGACGAGAAAAATGTGATGATTTAGCGGGAATTATTAAGCCCCACCCCTGGTCACCCCCTCCCCTGCTTGCACTGGACTCTCGCCTTTCCATAATCGTCATTTCATACAACTCGTTCAAGTCAATTCATATAAATATATACATATGTGTCTCTTCAACTTAAAAAAAATCTGGTGTGGCTGGCTGCACTAGATTTTTGTGTCAAGATATATTTAGATTCCCATAGCACCTTAGTTAACTTTACCACTTGCATTTCATAAGTAAAAAAAAAAAAGAAAAAAGTCAATTAATTCAAAATTTCCATAGGCTCTGTGCATAGGCGTAGCCGGGGCAAATTTACCAACAGGGGGGGGGGGGCAGTCAAAAAATATATAGGATATATCAACCGTGAAACAAAAATCTGGTGTGACTGGTCGAAACGGATTTTTTGTGTCGACATACTGTATATCGCCTGTTGAGAATTATAGTGGCGAAAGCCCGAAATTCAACAATTAGAGAAAAGGCTCTTGAAAGTTTTATAATCATTTATATACATTTAAAGAGCCGGACAATCAGTGCCGCAACAAGGGCGGGGTCGAGGGGGCGCCAGTCCCGGGTGCATTAAAAAAAAGGGGCGCCGGGAACGTTTATATTTTTACAAAAAAAAATGTATTATTCATTGTTGGTGAAGAGAAAAAATAACAAACATCTAAAAATAATATTAAATATTTTTTTTGTTATTAGAAGGAATATTTAAATCTATTTAATCGTCTGGTCTAGGTTGGGGGAGGGGGCGTAGGAATTAATCCTGGCGCGCCAGAATTTGGGGGGTGGAATTTTGGCTGTAAGCAGATTTAATGTTGAATATACTCGTATATTTAATAAAATATAATTTTTTTTGGTGGAGGGGGGGCGTAAATTATAATTTTGGCCCCGGGCGCAAGTTTTCCTAGGTGCGGCCCTGCGGACAACAAATGAATAGGCCAGAATCAATTGCAAAGAATAGAAATATCTTTTCGCCACTTGGGCACTCAAAAAAAGAGAAGACGTTTTAACAACGTTTGCTAGGCTTAAATTGGCTTAACTCAAAAATTGAATTTTTGAACTTTGGCCACTATGATTCTCAGCAGGCGATACGTATTTAGTTTCCGACAGTAAAGTACGTACATTAGAGATGTAAAATTTTCTCAAAATTCGCTCCCTTCGATTCATTTTTTCCCCAAAATTCTAAACCCTTTTCCCCTCCCCGTGTATCCAGCCTTGACTGAATTTGATGAGTTCCCAACTAAGTTCCCGCATTCTTAAATGTCGTTTCGATTTTTAGAAAAAATTCATATTTTAATCTTAATCTTATAGACTTTTGAGTACAATTGAAATATTTTGTTTGTTTATTATAACCATAGCGTTTCGATTACCAAAAGTAAGAGAAAATTGTGTGCCGTGCGGTCAATCACACCAGATTTTATATATACTTATGGGATCATAAATATAGGTTTTTAATTTATATAATTCAATCCTATTTGAATCCATAAAAATTTAGGAGAAAATATAGAAATTTTTTTAGATGTAATTAGGCATTAAAAATAAAATAAGAATAATAAATTAAAAAATCTCACCTAATATTGTTTAAAATATAAAATTAACTAGACTTGTAAAAACGAATAAAAATAAATCTAATAATAGAAAACAAATATAAATCTCTAAAGATGAACAAATCGAACGACACTCAACCAACAACACATGAATGGCCGAGAAAGAGATAAAGTAGAGCGCTACTTTTGCACAGAAGAAGAGAACGAAAACACCATAGTTACTCTTATCCCAACACTCTCATATGCAGAGCGTTCTAGAATCATCTCCATCAATTTTGATGAAAAAAAATTATCTATTTATTCACACTCATGTTAAATTATCTTTTTAATTTGATATTATTTTTTTATTTTGGATACAGATGAGAATACTTATAAAACGAAAAAGCATATTCAAAATAATTAATAATAAAATAATTTTCATTCTATATTTAATTCATAGCAGTCTGTCTTTTTACGATTATGTAATAAAAATGAAAAGGATTAAAAAGGAAAATAAATACCTAGGAAAATGAAGATAAGGTTGGAGGTCGGCGTTTTTAAAATGGAAATCGTGGAGAAAAGACATCGTGGATCAGTTGTCGAGATTGCATCGTTGGGTGCTTGTTAATCAGGCGGGAGCGGAGAGGATTTCTTTTGGAAGCTTCCTCACTGGCCGTGGAGCTCATACTGAAGGTGGCGACGCCGGCAACTAGCGTCGAACAAACGAAACAATAGTGTCACGTGACATCAATGCTGCTCTGCTAATTATTAAAACCAAATTAAATGACGTCAGTATCTGGTGGTGATTATTGTTCTCTTCTCATAGTGCGGACGCAATTCCGAGCAGCTTGAGATCAGTCTGTAAAATCCACACATGAACAGGTAAAAAAAAAAAAAATTAAACTCCAAATAATAAAAAAAAATTATTATTTATTTAGTGAAATATATTAAAATTATTATTATTATTATTTTTTTTTTATAAAGCGATAATTTGAAAATCTTATTTACAATATATATACACAAGTTTATTATAATAGTAATAATAATAATAACGCCCCCTTTTAAGTACACTTGAATTATGACTTGACATGCAAGCGTTTGGTGATATTATTATAAACTACAATTATTTGTTTTATTATTACGTGTGCAATTTAGGAAAATTAAAGAAAAAAAAAAATCTAATTTTACAAAGCAATTATTTTTTTTTTTTCTTATTGTGGAAGCCTGGTACAAAAACGAGGTTTTATTTTGGATATTCTTTTTTTTTAAGTCTATGATTATTAAAAAAATAAGATTCAGGGTGAGGCAATAATAATACAAGGATGTGGTATATGGGCAGCCACATAGGCGTAGCCAGGGGGGTTTTGGGGGTTCAAACCCCCCCATGGGATCTAAGTTATGACTAGATATTTAATACAAATTATATTTCACATAGGGTAAGAGAAAGTAAAACCTAATAATTTACTCTAGCTAAAAAAACAAACCAAAATGATTTATAAATACCCTAAAATAATCTTAAATTTTTGAAAAAAATTTCTTGATCCCCCCCCCCATCAAAAATTTCTGGCTACGCCAATGGGCAGCCAAGACGAAAAATAAAATAAAAATCTAATTTTTTGTTGACGTTTCGAGTGCCGATCGCACTCTTCATCAGGACCTACGATCAGTGAAATAATTTTATTGTATAGATCATAATTTACACAAGAGTTAACAAAATTAAAAAATAGTAAGATACATACATCATTTTTGTATGTATCTTACTATTTTTTAATTTTGTTAACTCTTGTGTAAATTATGATCTTGTGGCGGTCTGGTCACATTAAAAATTTACGCCTAAAAATGTTTACCATATTGATTTGGAATTAATTTGAGGGCGCAAATTTTGAATGTGACCGAACCGCCACATTTTATAATAAAGTTTATTTTTGTTCGTTAACAAAAATCCTTTTATTAATATTCCCTATTAAAGTAAACAAATTTTACGTGGGGCTCAATCAAACCAAGGGCAGATACAAGGGGGGGGGGGGGTAAAGGGGGTAATTACCCTCCCCCCCCGAGATTCGAAAAAATATCTTTTTTTCGCAAAAAAATTTATTTTTAATGTAAAATTTTAAAAATTAATACTTAAAAATTTGATGTGTATTTATATTCTGGCAAACAAATACAGAATGCGCTTTTTAATTACCGAAATTAAAAAAAAATAGTGTGCTGTGCGACGAGTCACACCAGATTAGCCCCCCCCCCCCCCGCCCCGAGAAACACCTCTGGATCCGCCCTTGAATCAAACCCGACAATCTATACAAGAAAATTGTTGTAGTAAGGAAGAAAGAAAAGAGCGTCTGCAGCTAAGTTTATTTCTTTTATTTAGCGCTTCAAGCCGACGTTTCGGTCAGATATACGACCATCAATCTAAACTTGACTCGCATAGTCTGTTGATCCTTATAAAATGACAAAATATATTTTACACAATTGTGCCATTCGACATTTTGAGGAATTTTGTTGGCACTCTTCAGCCCTGATGATGGTCGTATATATGACCGAAACGTCGGCTTGAAGCGCTAAATAAACGAAATAAACTTAGCTGCAGACGCTCTTTTCTTTCTTCCTTACTACAAGATCTACTCATCTATCCACCTCACTCTAATCAAATTGTTTGACTGATCGTAGGTCCTGATGAAGATCGGCACTCGAAACGTCGACAAAAAATAGATTTTTATTTTTATTTTTCGTCTTGGCTGCCTATATGCCACATTCTCATATCATAATATTCAGGCATTGAGAAACAACTAATAATAACACATTTTTTTTTAAATTCTTTCGGCATCTGAGGCCCCTTGTGAATATTTAAAGATACATTTGATTCATGCTTGGGATCCAAACACGCACTTCTTGGCTTTTGAGATTATTAATTAACCCCTAACCCGAACAGAGATGGGAAGAAATATCTTGAAACATTAAACCAAATGTTTTAAAAAGAGCCTAAGATTTAAATTTCGGGATGCAAGTTGTGGCTGTAGATATTTAGTAAAAGATGTACAATGAACGTCCCACCCAGGCGTTTTCGACTTGTGATTATTTCAAAATCAAAAACAAAATGTTTGAACGGTCACCAGTTGAATTAATTTCCCTCGTCTTTGCACGTACATACCAGTATTTACATATTAATTGTCTTATTATTTTAATTAATAGATCATAAATACTAAACTACTTGATTTTTTTTTCTTCTTCAAGTGACATTGCTACTAATTATTTTGTACTCTTGAAAATTTTTGGCACATTTGTTTCTTTATTAGATTTTTTAAAAAAATTAGCAAAGATGTTTTAAGAAAATTGGAAGGGATTTATTTATTTATCTAATATTTAGGAGATGAAGAAAATTTTAGAACGATTGCGTTCCAAGGGTCAGAGAAAAAGGCAGTCAAAATAAATAGAAATTTTAAAGCAGGTTTATACGCTACGATAAATCGTAACGATTTATCGATTTATTATCATATTTAGTTATGGACAGCAATCGACTTCAATGCAATGGCAACTGCAAACTGAGTAGGGATTCGCACAAATTGATGCCGGCCGGTAACTATCATCCAATTCCAATAAATCGTTACAATGTCCTGTTTACACCCAACTAGGGATGGAATCTGACTTTAATCAAGAATCGATCTTTTACTGAAAATAATCGACTTTTGACTTGAAAGTCGAAAAGTCGACTTTAATCGATTCCGAGAATCAAAAAATATCAAGTTCCTACACTCAACGATAAATCGAAACAATTGGAATTGCCTGCAATTCTCGTAGCGTGTAAACCTGCCTTAAATAAATAATTAAATATTGGAAATTAGAGACATTTTGTTATTAATAGTGGTTTATTTTAATTTAGTAATTAATAATACAAAAACTGTCGTCAGATAATGCAGAAATAGATTAAAATAAATATCAAAATGTCTTTTATTTCCTAAAATCACAATTGAATGAAAATGAAAATAAAAAAAAAATTCGATTATTCGGCAAGAGCCTCCCCTTTCTGTGGGTTTCGGATAATAGGCCTATTTATTTTAATACTCTTTTATTCTTCTATCTAAAATTTTCTCCATTTTCTTCAGATGAAGGGGGAGACAAAATTATTCTCAAGACTTGGCTTATTACACGACAAACCCAAAAACGTAACAAGTGTTTATTTATATAGATTATATTAATAGAGAAATTCACTCAAGAGAACAGAAAAATCAAAATATCTTCTTAATTATTGGGTGTACAAATTAATTCGGTCCATTTTAAAAAAATGCATTTATTTCAGCCAAAGTTTTGTCCATCACCGAAAAATTTCCATCTCTACAAGCAATTTTTGAAAAAAATGTCTCGTCATTTCGATTTATTCGAAAGAAATGAGGACCAGCGACCTGCCAAATTGTGCTGCATCCGTCATAATATCCAGTAATCAAACGGGGGAGGTGAAATATCCCACTTGAGTGTTTGCAAATAATTTTTTACAACTTTTGCGATCTTGGGGCCTCCAGCGTTATCATGCAGAAGAATCACTTTGTCATTTTTTTTTCTGGTTTTTCTCGTAATGATTCTGCAAGCTCCTCTTGCGTTTGATTCGGATCTTCATCGATTAATCCCCTCCAATTCTTTGTCTGTCCAGAGCAAGAGGCTGATCTCAGTTGGAGCATTGTATCATAAACTTCTACAAGCATTCGATGCTCTTCTGCTGCACTTTTCTTCCAATTAAAGCAGAAAACTAAAACCTCCCGCGAATGCTGCTTACAGTGGCGTAGCGAGGGGTTGGGGGGAAGGGGGCATCATGCCTCAGGTGTTACTTACAAGGGGGCGCAAAATTATCCGCAAAACAAAAAATTGCTGGATATTTTAAATTTAATGCCAGTGTAATATAATAAATGTTAATTCGTAAATAAAAAGAAAAAAGTGGGAGGGGGGGGCGCTAAAATGGCATTGTGCCCCGGGCGCGAGTTAATCTCGCTACGCCAATGCTTAGTTAACACAAAATTTGCAAAACAGCAAGTGTTTTATAATTTTTTGCTTTATTGCAGACTGGCTACTGCGCTAGCAAGCAGTTTTGGTGGGAGTTATCCACCATCTTCAGGCCTGATCACCGAAACTGCTTGCTAGCGCAGTACTGGTGAGAGTTTCGGTGGGAGTCCAGGATCACAGGTCCCGAAGATGGTGGATAACTCCCACCGAAACTGATTACTAGCGTAGTAGCCAGTTTGCAATAATACAAAAAAAACTTGCTGTTTTATATAATTTGCAATAAAACTTCCAATAACATAATAAATTGAATATTATTGACAGATTTCTAACCTCTCCGATTCTGCTGAAACATGCATAGTGCCAGAGCTATAATTTGAAAACGGACCGAACTAATTTGTACTCCCAATAAAAAATTGTTCTATTTGATATTTTGTACAATTTTTGTTTGAAAGAAATTTTTTCTATCTTTTAATCTTTAAGCAAAAGTACACATTTGAAATATCTTTCACTTTAGAATAATAAAATATTGTTCTATTTAACAAATTATCTTTTATTAGACTCTAGTATGATAGAAAAGTCTATCTCATCTTTTGGCTCCCTCTTTATTTGATGAACAATTTGAATTTTTTTAAATGGCGGCGATGGTCTCTTAGCGGACCGAAATGTCTTTTATTTATTAATATCAATAAGAAGCCGGGCGTAGGTAGAATAGTGACATAAATAAAAAAAAAAAAAAATTATTTTTCTACCTTACCTTTACGCCCATTTACGTATAATTATTAAATACTTTTTTTTAAATTATTTCTATTATTATTTTAAATGCATATATAACATGTTTTGAGATTCTCGTTAATATTCATAGAATATAATAAATCTCTCTCTAATGATATATTTTTATGTACAAAAATCTTACAGATTCGTTAGGACTAATTCAAATCCTTTTTAAGAATTTTCTCATAATTCCCTAAATTTTATGGGGTTACTTTAAACCGGAAACCAGGGGCGTAGCTAGGCCTGTGCAGCCGGTGCACCGCACCCCGAGGTTTGAGGCCCCCGGCTAAATGAAAAAAAAAAAAAAAAAAAACGATAATAGCAAACTAATTTGTTTAATGGCTGTTGTTTTTTGGTTTGGGAATTATGGAAAAACGGGAAAAAGAACAAACAAATGACTGTGATTACAACTTAATAATGTAAAACTATCAACAATCTGTAAACATAAGTTGAATCGCGGAAAAAAATCATTGTGTGTTTTTATGAAACCACGATGCAAGTGAAACTTTTTTTTCGGATCGTAGGCTTTTAACTGAAAATTTTCAGAAAATTATTCAATTAAGGGTATTAAAATCGCGTTTTTAATCTTAATTTAATAATTGGAAAATGGGAATGATATTGGCGTATGTTAAATTAAAAACTGAGAAAAATATTTATTTAGTATTTGAATCATTTTAAATTATTTTAAAAATTATATTTTATCAATTTAAAAATTCAATAATTAAATCTCACAATTATTTTTTTATAATTCGTCATATATATTAAATTTCAACTTTCCTATTTTTGTCGTCATGGCTTGTGACGTCATAACTTGTAGCGTCACGGCCTTTGACGTCACGGCTTGTAACGCGACATGCTGATAGAGAAACGAAAAAATTTGTGTCGATATAAATAAAATTTCACTTTAAAAAATGAGAATATTGGACCATAGATTAAGTCTTTTCCTCTCAAACTCAAACTACGTAGAATACCCACAAATTCCCACAATGGGTAAATTAATTACCCACCGATTGGCAACCCAGATTGTGTTGCTTCACGCGGTGACTTAGCTGGGGCCTCATTTTCTTATTTTACACCGGGGCCCCCGCAGGTCTAGCTACGCCCCTGCCGGTAACCATTGGCTATGGTTGGAACATTATCAATTAACACA
>JAKCPI010030371.1:0-11999 GCA_023213315.1 Euborellia annulipes
TAAGTTATTTTTTCATTCCTTAAAAAAAAAAAAATATTAGGTTAATAAAAAAAGCAGCCTTTGGGAGTTTTAAGAAATTTATGCAAAATGTAAATTTCATGGTTTTTTAGCCGATGGCACGTTTAAGATATCAACATTAATAAAGTCATCTCCGATAAATTATCCAGTTTTTTTTTTTATTTCCGGGGGGGGAAGTACTAAAAGTGAGTGTTGGTATTATTAGTAGTACTTAGTACTAGGTCGATTGTGAATCAGTCAACGCCCCCTTTGACGTTTATCACTTCCCATCTTGCAGCGAAAATTATGGAGTTCCTTAGTGACCTATGGGACTCAATCAAATAAATATTTCCAAACCAATTTCAACATCAGTATATTATAAAAATAATAATAACGTGTGGGTTCTTTTTTTTGCTCTAATTTATTGAATCTATTCAATATTCCCACTCCAGTATCGTAAATAAAGATTTTCCCAAAATGAAAGATTAAATGGGAAATCTAAACCTCTCTCTTTGATTAGTATTCAAAAAAAATATGTGTGTGTTTCAAAAAATAGAAAGTATAATCATTTTTGAATAAAAAAATTTGGCCACCTAGGAGAAAATAGAGGAAATTCAAAATAATTTCATAAATAAATAAATAAATAGATGAGGAAATTATAATAAATAATAAATATGTATCTAGTTATTTAGAAATTGACGGATGCTTCTGGTTCGAGCCCCGGAAGCATCAAATTTTAACAATATATTGTCTTTTTTTGAAAATTATTTTTTCCAAACAAATCCCTAGCTAGGAAATTGCAAATTACGGCCCGCATGAAGAGAAATTATCTAAGTATATGTTAACGTATGGAGAACAGGTGTGGGGAATTTATAAAAAAGAAATCACTTGAAACAAATCAAATCAAGAATGGCATAAATGGAGAAAAATCTTTGCGTTAGCTCGCGAAACTCGTGGTCGCTATCCACTTCAATATGTGAGCACCTGAGTATTGCAATGAATATATCCAAAAATAACAATCGAATCCGAAGTCACCAATTAATTATAAGTGGTGGCATGGAGAATATCCTGATTTTTTTAAATTTTTGCTTTAATTATTAGAATTATTGACGTTTTTCTTCTTGTCATCCTTATTCTTAGTAATTATGGAATTGTTGTGAAGAAGTTAGAAAACTCAAAAATTCAATATATCAAAGTAAAAAGACCCGAGTTGCTATCCCTGGCGTGTAAGTTTTTCATTAAATAAAAATATTTATTTAATATAAACAAATCCTCAATAATTATATTATAGGGATGGAGATATCAGCCAAATTGGAATGCTCAAGGTTAAATAAAAGTCGCAGAATAAGACGTTTCGGCCTAACTTTATTTGGACATCTTCAGTTATTGGAAATTATATACATAATACAAAGTGATCATGTGATTGAACCAGGATTTGTCAATAAAATCAGAGATCTCTGATCTTGGGCACAGGAGCCATATTATTTTGTATGAAGGAAATAAATTTTATTATTGACAAATCCTGGTTCAATCACATGTGCACTTACATTATGTGTATAATTTCCAATAGATGAAGATGGCCAAATAAAGTTAGGCCGAAAAGTCTTATTCTGCGACTTTTATTGAACCTTGAGCATTCCAATTTGGCTGATATCTCCATCCCTATATTATAATTATTGAGGATTTATTTATATTAAAAATTATTTAATGAAAAACTTGCACGCCAGGGATGGCAACTCTGGTCTTTTTACTTTGATATATAGAATTTTGGCCAAATAAATTCAGGCCGAAACGTCTTATTCTGGAAGTTTTATTGAACCTCGAGCATTCTAATTTGGCTGATATCTCCATGTCTTCATTATAATCACATCACAGCCACTTCTTCAAGCAATTATTATAAATCCTCAATAAGCCTTGGATTGGAAATTTGTTTCCTATCATAATAATCAACAGGCAACGATGCCTGACAAGAATAAAGATCAACATCCACCAAAATTGTTGCCAACAAGCAGCACTCTAAATCTGGGTGGCGCAGATGAAGAAGGTTTATAGATAGAGAAGATGATACGGGTTTTTCTTCATATATATATAGTCTAATCGCTACAGCAGCAGAACAGTCTATATTTGAGAATAAAAAAAAAAAACTACGAGAGTTGCTGAAGCATCCCATTCAATAGAAGGGACGTTAAGAAGATGTTCTTCGAAAGGAGTAGGTGCTGAGAGAGACCCTTCTCATAGTACGCATTAAATAAGTTGAAGAATCGCAATAAGATTAGTCCAAGCTAGTAATCAACGCAGGAGTTAGAAAACGAAACTACACGAGGGTGCCGATTGATTGCCAGGAACCGATTGGGATTGAGGTGTGTGTTTCTGAGAGCGCGAAACCACATCCCAGGAGAAAATTTAATAATTAATTTTAAACAAAATTTTTTTTTTATTAAGTTATATTAGAAAAGAAAACATAATGAATATAAAATGAATTTTAATTATAAAGGAAGAATTTTTCTTCTTTCATTTCATGTTATCTTCATTAAAACCTCTAAAAATGAATAAATTTTCTCTCTCTCTTTCATGGATAAAATTTTGATTAAAATTGTTTTTAAGTATTTCCCTCCCTCTTTTCATCGTCGTCGGCGGCGGTCTAGAGGCTTTCTTAATTAAATATACGACCAATAATGGACGTAAAAGGAAAACCTACTCATTAGCATCCGAGGGAAAATAAAAACAATTATTATTATATTATAAAGTTATAAAAAAAAATGTCAGATGATTAGACTCTTTATTAATAAAAATTTTAATATAAAATTCGTGAGTTATCAAGAGAACCGCGCATTAAAAAAAATTTATAATTGCATTCCTTAATAAAAAATGAAAAAGGATAAGATTCGAGAGTTTATCACAATTATTTTGACTTTTATAGCTAAGGAAATGGGCTCTAATAAGTGGATTAAATATTTTTTAAACGCGCCGAATGTCGTCGGATCTTTTTTTTTTTTAATTTTGCGGTTTGTGTAGTTTAATGGGTAGAATTATTTGTTGCCCCAAAAAGCAAGAGAATCAATAGCTATAAAAAAAAAACATTTGAAATGGGTTTGGTAAGATTCATCAATTCAAAATCTCTTTTAACAAAATCATAATCTGACACCTTTAAGGGGGAACGGGAGCGAAGTGGTTACGCATGTTTTTCCCGATAAGATGGCGTAGTGTGTCAAAAAAAGTATACCCAAAAAATCAAGTAATTCAAAAATTTGCCAAGAGATGTCAGAATGGTAGCTAATAATATTTAATGCATTTGGTTGATTTTCATTGATCTTTTAACAATAAATACTTTATAAATGTTATTATATATTATGTAACTTTTATAAAAGCATAAAAGTATATAAATATAGGCCAGATATATGCTAATACTATATCGGCTGTTAGACTAGTCTGCCATCTATTGCAAGAATGCTGAACTAATTTGACAGTTGGTTTTTAAATAAATCATCTAAGCTTATTTTAAAAATTTCTTAATTAATATGTGATTAATAATAACAATACATTCATTTTTAAATTTAAAAAAATTAAAGATTTGTATTTGCTTGATAACAAAAAAATTACGATAATTTTTTAATAAGTCATTAAAAAAATTATAGCTCGATGTCCCAATAATCTCTTATGAATTTAATTCATTAAAAAAAAAACCGCATTGAAAAATTCCTTATAATAGTCTAGTTTTTTTTAAAGTACGTTTAGACGTTGCTCCTGAACCCCCTTAAGGAAATTTTTTTTTTTAATGAATTATAAATAAAAATAAAGACAAATGTAATTATTATTATTATTAAATAAGTAACTTATTTAGCTACTGTTTAAAAACAGCAATGTAATAACATTATATCACTTATTATTATTGTTAAGTAAATAAACATTTTATTTGAATTATACTTTTATTCATTTTCACAATCATAAACAATAACAATTTAATTTCCAATAACATTACAAATGCAAATTATTTATTGAAAACTTGATTTTTTTTTATATTCAGAAGCCATTTTTTCTCACATAGATAAAAAAATTTAAGTTTTTTTTAAAAGTAGACAGACAGGCGTGTTTGCGACATCATGAATGAATGGTTTTGAGCCGTGAATAGCTACATTCCCTGGTGAAGATTTAATGAAGAGATAAATGACTTTTAATGTATGCAGAAAAGAAGTGATTCAATATTGTATTTAAATTGAAGTATTAAAGTAAAAGAAATTGAATATATTGATATATTTAACCGAATCTCATTTTAGGCTGTGTTCTACTGTTCTGCTAGGGAATAATGACACATGAAACCGAAAAGTAAATCTATTATTTGATGGAAATGTTAATTTTTTCCGGATTTTGGCATTTAAGGGCCCTAGAACTCAGTCAAACAAGTGTTAGTGTGCAAATTTAAGTGTTTTTTTTAAGGCGTTTTTATCTCTGTTAAATAAGAAAAAATGAAAAACGTCAAGTTCTACAGCCCCCTCCCTAAAACCTCCAACGTCAAATCTTAAAATTGTTTTACATAAATTACAATTAATGATACAACAATATTTCTTTGCCCTGTTATTATATAGATATAATTGTATCATTAATTGTAATTTATGTAAAAAAGGTGGTGAGACTGGTCGCACAAGCACACTTCATCGAATTTGTGACATGAATCCAATACTTTATCTATATATAACATTGGTTTCAAAAACTTCCAATTATTGACAAGAAAAATACGGTGAATTATTAATTGATTAAAATTAACTTGCCCTGTTTCAACTTTAGAAAAGTAAATTAATATTTTAAAAAATTATACATGGAACGGTGTCTGAATAGCCAAGATTTAAAAAAAAAATACAGCCTTTTTAAACGAGTGTTTTCAATTTTTTAGTGCATATCGCATTCAGGTGTACAAGTGAAGGTAGGCAGACAGAAATTAATAAATTCTATTTGAGAGAAATTTGTTCTCATCTTCAGGACAAAAAATATCTAAATACAAATTTATTTATTATTATGTGTTTTTTAAATCTTTAATATAATGATAGCCAGGTGATAAAATAAAATAAAATTTGAAATCTTATTTTTTTAATTGACGACGTTTTGGAAGCCGGTCGTGTCCTTCTTCAGGGGAATTAGTCAACTGATAAAGATGGAAATAGTGCCGTCTGAAACTTTCACAATTAATAAAAAGAGATCTTAAATTTTATTTTATTTTATCACTGGCTGACATTTTATCATATATTTTATTTATTTTTGTATGCAAGGTAATCGTCAAACAGGAGTTTCGTCCTGAAGATGAAAGCAAATTAAATTTATAATTAATTTTCTGGTTGCCTACCTTCACTAGAATCCAAACAATACAAGTTTTAATATGAAATTTTCAGATTACAGTATTTTTTTTATTTAATTAAAATATATTAATTTATTTTTTTGAAAAATTCCAATGGCCCGTCATCATCATTAAATTGGAATTAAGAAGAAAAAATAATTTAATAATTTTTGGATAATTTTTGATTTGGATTAATTAAAACAAAAATTATAAAAACTAATTAAAGATAGTAGAGAAAAAAAATAGTTTTATTAGTTCGTTGAGTATTTTATAATTTGGCAAAAGCCTCAAAAGAGTCTGAGTGGGTTTTGCAAAGAGTAGAAATCAGTCATGTATCAAGTGGAGAGAGAGAGAGAGAGAGAGAGAGAGAGAGAGAGAGAGAGAGAGAGAGAGAGTCTCATCAAAAGGGTCTCAAAAATTTCAAATCGAGATTAATTCAACATTCCAGCAAAAAAAAAAAAAAAATATTTTTCTATAAAGCTAAACGGGTTAATTAGAAAAAGAGCGAAAGAAGCTTGAAAGGAATTTTATATTCACACAAAATTTAATTGGACGAAATAAAAAAAATTATCTATGCTTATAAATATGGCAAAAAGAAGATGAGATCTTGTATCATTATTATTAAAAAAAAAAAAAAAATTATCTAAGTTCATATCTTATAAATTAAATTCAACATGTCATTTCTAGAACAGATTCAATCAAAACTAATAAACTTTCTTCCACCTGAAATCACTAACAAAATAAAGACTAGGAATAGCCATATAAGAATAAAAACAAAAAATAAAGCCCTAGTCGACGAAAACAAATTAAAAAAAAAAAAAAACGACTATTATAAGGAATTTTTTCCAGATACAGAAAAACAGTCTCAATAATTTTAAATTCATTTAAATTTAAAAATGAATTTATTATTATTATTAATCACATATTAATTGAGAAAAATTTAAAGCTTAGATGATTTATTTAAAAATTAACTGTCAAATAGTTCAGCACTCCTGCAAAAGATGGCAGGCTAGTCTGACAGCCGGTATTATCAGATCCCCTATTAGCCTATATCTGGCCAATATTTATATATTTTTATGCTTTTATAAATGATACATAATATATAATAACATTTATAAAGTATTCATTGTTAAAAGATCAATGAAAATCAACCAAAGCATTAGAATATTAGCTACTATTCTGACATCTCTTGGCAAATTTTCGTAATAGATGGATTTTTGGCTTACTTTTTAAGACATATAACGCCATCTTATCGGCAAAAACATGCCTAACAGCTTTGCTCCTACTACTGCCTAATATGTAATGACAAGAAACTTTCATAGTTTGGAATCAAAACAGCCCTATGAAATAATTATAAAAATATGAATTATATTTTAAATAAAATACTACAATTGTATTTGATACTTAATAACTTACTAACTCAAATAAAAGTAGTATTTTGTATTTTCTAAATACTTATAAAGTATTTTAAATGCAAAACTTTTTCTAGAAAACGGGAGATTTAGCAGTCTGAAAATTAAATGAAAATTTTTAATTTACCGTCGGCGTATCGGTCGCCAATCGCGACCTTTCTTAGGAATTAAGAATACAAGATTTTCAAGTATTATTCAAATGAATATACAAATTTGTTTAATTATTTGCTTTCTGGCGGTTTCTCTTATTCAAAGAAATGAAAAATACCCGAACTCTATACGAGTATATTTATTAGAAGTAAATTTTTCATTTCATTGAATAAGAGAAGCAAATGTTTTTTAGTTACAATATTCATTTGAATAATACTGGAAATCTTGTATTCTTACAACCCTTTTAAAAAAATTTCCCGCTAGCTAGAACCGAAAATTCAACCATAATTGAAATAAAACAAATTTTTATAAGATAGTGCAAGATTAGGGCTAATTTTAAAAACAAATTTAATGTTCTGTCGCTGACGTTTCGTACCCCAGTCATGCACTTTCTCAGGGTTAAAAGAAGTTTTGGGAATATATCTCATCTATGGAGCTTTTGAGCCCTGAGGAAATGCGAAACGTCGGAGTCAGAAAATTTATTTGTTCATAATTCTTTGCCGATATATAAAGAACAGAAAATATACAAGAAATTGCATTAATTTTTAATTAAGTTAATAAAAAATAAAATGCGGCATTGGTTGAGAAAATTATTATTGTATTGTCATCGATATAAAAATTTGTAGTCAATTGGAATGTTGATTGTTTGAGAAGAATCTTTCCAAATCTAATTTAAAAAATTTTCAAATGTTTTGCAATTTCCATTTTAGAATAAAAACTGAGTGACAAATATTTGCTTTTGAAATATTTTTTTATTATAAAGAGATTTTTTTTTGTAATATCAATTTAGAAATCACTCTATAATAATTATTATATTTTAATTTAGACAAAAAAAAAAATTTCTTTTTATTTGAATTGTGAATTTTTCTTATACAGTAAAAAAAAAAAAAAAAATGTAAAAAGGACAAAATGAGTCAATGCATGTAGCTAATTAAAATTTTTCAATCGGTCACAAATTGAAGTTTAGTTGAGTTAAAAGCGATTGTAATGAGAAAATATTTAATAAACGATGAAATGCACAGTTAAGGGGGTTCAGAAGGTAGAAGTTATGCATGTTTTTTCCGATAAGAGGGCGTTGTGTGTCTTAAAAAGTAAGCCAAAAAACCACCTATTACGAAAATTCGCCAAGAGATGCCAGAGTGGTAGCTAATAATTTAATGCTTTGGGTTGATTTTCATATATATTTTTATATATTAGGCGATCGGCTATTAGACTAGCCTGCCATCTTTTGCATGAGTGCTAAACTATTTGACACATAATTTTTAAATATATCTACTAAGCTTATTTTAAAATTTTCTTAATTAATATGTGATTAATAATAACAATAAATTCATTTTTAAATTAAAAAAAAAATTAAAGTTATGGAACAGACAAGATTTGAACACTATTAAAAAAATTCAAAGAATAATAAATGAATATTATTACTGGTTTTTAATAAAATTTTTATGGAATAAAATCGTAAGGCAACAATAATAAAAAGAAATTTTATTTATTTAATACATGATGATTTATGAAGTTAGCAAGTGCTTTGTTATAAATTATCTCTTTTGCAAAAAAAAAAAAAAAAAAAAAAAATGGATTGAAGATTCAATTTTATAATAACAAAAGGAACGCCATAAAGGTGAGGAAATAAACATGAAAAGGATCACGTACAAAAGCAAGCAATATGCAAATGTAATTCCCTATTTAATGAAAAAAGTGAATAAAAATATATTTAAATAAATATTGATTATAATTATGTCAAATGTCAACAATAAAAATCAGGTTCGCTGCACTGTAATTTACACTACGCCTTTTTAATAATAACTAACTTAATTGGAAATCATTAAATAAAGCGAAATCACAAGTCGAAGGACAAGTACCCACCCTAATTTTTGGTTAACTTAAAAATCGTGTGTGAGGAAAGCTCAAATATCGATCAAATAATTCATGGAAAACAAATCAAATACAAAATGATTTACCTAAGCAGACACACTATTTTTTGAAATTTTTTAGGTTTGGGTTTATTAAAATTCTCAAAATCAAAATTTTCATTAATTCAAAAACTTCCGAACAGAATAAAAGCTCTGCAAGGAACACGATTTTAGCTAACTAAAATATGAAGAATATAAGTCTTATAAAAAAAATAATGATATATAAATATCAGATTGATTGTTGTCAGAGAAATATTCTGATTGTTGTTTTAATCCAAATATGGGTTAAAATCTTATTTATATAAAAATATAATTTGTAAAAAAATGAGAAAAATTCTCGGATGCAATGTGATTAATTTTTTTATTAATCCAATAATACAAATAAAAGTAAAATTTATCTTCAATATTTGAATAGTAATAGCTGAGAAATAAATAATAAAAATTCAACAATTAAAAACTAAAAATAACCTTTAAACAGTCAAAATAAGCGTAACAATTGGTAACAAAGGAATTTTTTTGAAATCATCATTTAAACTGTCAAACATAAATAAATAAATAATTTTCAGAATATATAAATATCACCAGATTGATTGTTGTAAGTGAAATGTACTAATTGTTGTTTTAATCCAAATTAAAATTTTATTTATATAGGCCTAATATAAAAAAAAATGAGAAAAATTCTCTGATGCAATGGGATTAATTTTTTTATTAATCCAATAATACAAATAAAAGTAAAATTCATCTTCAATATTTGATTAGTTATCGATGATAAATAAATAAAAGTTCAACAATTAAAAACTAAAAATAAACTTTAAACAATCAAAAATGAATAAAAATAACCATAACAATTGGCAACAAAGGGATTTATTTTTCGGATATTCAATGTGAAATTACCAACTCAAAAAAAATGTGTCAAACAAATATAAATAAATAATTTCAGAGGAATTTCTTTTTTTTTTCTTTTAAAGAAATTCCTCAGTTGAATAGAGGCTGGCTTACCCGTGTGAGGAGCTGGTGGCTGGTTGATGGAAAGCACCAGCGGCTGCTCTTGCTGCCGGATCCCAAACATATCTTCCCTCATGTGTTCTCTGATCGACAGGCAACGGGGCATGGAACGCAGCAAATGCCGATGCCGCGCCGGCTGTTGCCGCCAAACCAGCCGGTAATGGACCTGTACCGGCACAATGCATACCGTAAGTTTGCTGTTCGGGCATCGCGCACACAGATCACCCGGGACCAAGCACTACCATCGTCTTCACCATGCTCACAAAACAATAATCAACAAAAAACGTCTATTTAATATTTCTACTGGGGAGGAAATATTCACATTAATTAAAAATTTAAATAAAGAAAATTATAAATGAAACAACTCCGGTAGGCACTCCGGACCGACTGGCTGGTCGCCGGCCCTCACGGTCCCCCCTCCACGTACCTTCCCCTCATTACCGCCACCACCACGGCCTGCCGCCCCTCCACCACGAAGCCACGCCTACATCACGCACACAGACACAAACATACACACCCCACCACCCACCCGCACCCCTAATTGAACGAATTAAAGGGGTTATATTTAGAAACTCTAAATTAAGACACTATGGGTTTTTTATTTTTTTTTTTTTTATTCTCAGGATGCCTCAAACAACCAACCAGCTAGATTTCTTTTTAAACAACTCTATCAAGATTTTATAATATTATTAAAACAAGTAGCAAAGAGAGAGATAGAGAGAAGTGAGATTATCGAAATCTATAAAACCAATAAAGATAAATGATAAACAATACACTAAGTGATATGTTTCAAGTTTTTATAAATAATACAGTTTATACGTATTTCAACAATGAGTTGTGATTTTATGTCTCGGTTTGTCTGTATGTCTGTCTGTCTGGGTTCAATTTAAAGCATGAAGGAATTGAGCTAGGAGGTTTAAATTTTATATTTAAGTTAGCCACCCCACTGAAGCGTGAAAATAAGCGTTTAATCAAAATGGGCCAAAGAGTACTAGTACTTTATCGATGTACTTTTGCAATTTTTTTTGATTTTCTCAAAATTCGCTCCAACAAATTTGATTAAAATTCTAAAATCAATTATGTTTTAGATACTTTTGAAAGGAATGGAGATGAAGGTTGGGGGAAGGGTGGAAAAAAAAAAAATAAAATATCGCGACACAAAAAAAATCTGGTGTGACAGGCACAGAACACAACTTTTGATTACCGAAGGTAAGAGAAAGTTGTGTGCTGTGCGACCAGTCACACCAGATTTTTTTGATTCAGGGGCTTCAAAACATGTATTTTCATCAAAATCGCGACATCGAATTTTTGAAATGAATCCAATACCTCCTCTCTCTCTCTCTATATATATATACTATATATAGATAAGGAAATGTCAAAATATGCTATTGAATGAGAAGTAAAGATAGAAGGCATTACAACACGGATATTTTTATTGGGTTATTTTCCAAAAGAGAAGGGCTCACTCTCGCTGACGACTCTACCTATAATCATCTTACTAGTCCCAAGATTAAAAATCTCCTAACTAATAATACATTAGTAAAAAAAAAAAGATGTTATTTAGTCATTTAGCGCATTCACAAGATTAGTTTGGATTATATAATTATAGACTAAGACAATTACTTAATTAAATCGGTGATGTATAAATTAAACAAGTGTCTCAATTTAATTGAGTTAGCCTACTACTTCACTACTCGAAATAAAAAAAAATTTTACCAACCGGAACGATAAATTGTTTTAAAAAAAATGTGTACAAGAAAAATAAAACAATTTTTTTTGCTAAAAAAAAAAAAAAAAAAAAAACTTAAAATTTTACATCAAAACAACAAAAGACAAGGAATTTACAAATCTTTCCCGATCTTGTTAAAACATATCATACGCTCTGGAAAAAGGAGATTTGAATGAAAATCTTCGACAAGATGTATTAGTTAATGGTTACCATAGCCGTAGGTAGCTAAATTGAGCCATTAATGTATTATGTAAGCAAATTTATAGATCCCACCCACATTTTCAGGCTTCTTTTTTTTCTTTAAAATTTTTACGTTATGTATACAAAAGTAAGAAAATGTGGTAATCCTATTCTTATGTAATACTTAAATGATCCCATTAATCGGTTACAATTGGAATGTAAGTTACTTAGATAAAATATTAATTAATTATATTTTTTGGCCGAGTGTATGTTTTCTATAAGGTAAA